>KK118372.1:212335-265385 GCA_000611955.2 Stegodyphus mimosarum | reverse complement strand
TTAATGGTGAGTCTACAAATTCATTTACATTTAGCTGTAAGATATTTAATATTTAACAATGCACAAGCTTTAATTATAAGAGCGGAAATCTCATTTAAAGTTTCCTTAGACGGGCGCGAGAGAAAAGGGGAAAAGGGAAAAAATTTTATGCCAAATAAATATCATAAAACCTTGATTCCTTTTGTTTATAAAATGTCTTACTGTTTCATTACTATGTATTCTTAATAACTATTAGTAACTTTGCTTTCTAAATTTTTTAATGCACAGTTGGATTCGCAGTCACTCTTACAGAGCTTTTAGTCACTAGTTCGAACTGCTCATGGAGCATTTTCGGAGAAT
Organism: Stegodyphus mimosarum; assembly: GCA_000611955.2. Classification (NCBI taxonomy): domain Eukaryota; kingdom Metazoa; phylum Arthropoda; class Arachnida; order Araneae; family Eresidae; genus Stegodyphus; species Stegodyphus mimosarum. The sequence continues at coordinate 265,046 of KK118372.1, read as the reverse complement.
TTTCGAGGTCTACGTTTTTTTTTTCGGCATCGGGTGGTTTACTATTAGGCATTGACCATACTTCTAAATTTTCCATTCCTACTATTCTCGTAATATTTAATTATTAATATATATATTTATTATAAAATCATATATATTGCATTATATCACTGTATCTAATTTAACTTCTATATCTCAAATATTCTTGCCTCCTAAAATTCGACATATCAAATGTTCTACAAGGGGTAGGGTCCTCGGAGTAAGGTACCCTAATGTAAGGGCACCACTATGTCATTACTAAATATCATAGATTAAATGACTGATTCTTCAGAAATCTTCTGCAATCTTAATTCTTAAGCAATTTCAACTGATAAAAAAAGTGATGAAAGAATTCTCTATGAAATTTCAAATTAGGGAGATTGCATCGTGTTTTGAGTGAGGATTACGCTCCCATCGGAAGTTTTATGGAACAAATATTTTTAGCTATCTCGGGATTACTTTGAAACGACAGCTGGAAGTAATTTGTTCTCTTAATTAAAATATAGTAAAAAGTATAATTAAACTGCAGTTTAGATGTCATTTTTAGACTGGCTGGAACGGTTTGATCAGAAATTATAACATCTCGGTAGAAAGTTAAAAGTATTTTATAAAGACTGCAAAGATAAGGGTTTACAAATTAGAATGAAAATATATTTTTTTAATCAAATTGTATTGAATCGCCTTTGAATTTACTTTAAAATTCCATTCGATTTATTTTTATACATCTTTGTTAAGCAATTGTATTTAAAAAATTGGGCCATATGATCCTATCTAAGTACAAGGTTTTTAAGAAAGACCATGAAATATGAGACTGAAATTTAATACCTGACCATTTAATGCAAGTAACCATGTCTACAGCCTAGTAAATCATTTTTCTTGCAGGACAGCGTAGCTAAAAATTTTCTAAACATAAGAAATATAGAAATATGTCTCTCAGGTTTATTATTGCAATAAACGACGAAGTAAAATAAAATGACATATTTTAAAAACTTTTATTGGTAACATTTACTTTGAAAATAAGAATTTCGTTATAAGGAACAGCGGTGAATTATTTATTTTATAGGTTACCAAACAATGTCGACTAAGATCTATTTAAAAGGCCCTTTCTGCTTACTCTGGGGTTTCGGCAAGAATTTATATAAATAACTAAAATAAATTCTTACTAGCTGCACGTTATAAAGTTAGCGCATACACTTTTCTACAGAAAATTATTTGACGAATGTTGTCCTATAGCGGAAAAGATTGGTCAAGAAAGTAATATCTGAATAACATTTTATAAAAAAAAACTAATGAACTTTTCACGTTTTGTTTGCAGGGCTCAATCAAAAAACACAAACGTTTTTATTCTTAGAGATGAACATAATTTTTGTCAATGGAGGATTAAAACTTCAGAACCTCGTATAATTTAAGAATTAATCTTTATGAAAAGAAGACGACCTAAAACAGCCTAAAGTGATATAAAATATCAAAAGTACAAGGCATGGGCTGAAATGCAGAAAATAGTGATTCATAAAATAGCTTACCTCAGAAGATACTGAGACGTAATTAAAAAAATCATTTTATACAGGATTTTTTTAAATACACATTTATAATTTCAAATCAAGCTCTGAAACATCTTTATTACAATGTTGCGTCTGCGAAATGCTAGTTACTGAGTAAATGTAAAACAGCCGTTGTTCCACTACAACTTAAACATTAATTATCTGATATGTTTTAGTAGTATTCCGTAATTAACATAATAAGGCGTTATAACAGGACGCTGTAATTAGCACAGTCATTGGATATTATAACTCACTGTGATCAGTTTGATTTAAATTTGGAAGTCATGAAGACCCTTTTAAAGATTTTTAAGTAATTTTTCTGATAAAACTATCATTCTTAGTAACTTAATTAGCAATTAGAAGAAAATTATTTTTATTCTGAGTAAAGTGATTGTATGTGCGACATCAATATTTACGCCACATTACTCTGAATTTTTTATAAATATAATGCGACATAGTAAAGCGTCTCTTATTAATATATGTAATTAAAATAAAATAGGCAAATCGACAACCTTGTATGTATTTCAAGTTGATATGTGATTAAAGTTGCAATAATTTCATGAATGCTCCACTATAGAGTAAGTATACTTTCTTAGGGTTTTTGAGGCTTCGCGGCAGGATTTCAGATTTAAAGAAAATTCCAGATACTTAACCATATATTTAATTTATCTCTGTTTTACAGAATTAAGAGCAACCAAACGCGAGTAAGAAAAAGTTATTTTATAAAGTTATAAGTATTCTCGTATTGTCATAACATTAACTCTAGGATACAATAAAAAGGCTCTATCATACTAAATTGAAATAAAATTGCAGCCAATAAGAACCACTTCTAGGCTGCAGAAAAGAGAAAAAAATCAAATACTTAGCAACTGAAGAAAGAATTCTTAGGGAAAACACGAAAAAATATATTTTCAAATTTAGTTCACTATTTTAACCTATCTAAAATAATTTAATTCGGTATCTACTTAAAAATATAGCAATTTAAATCTCACTGATTCTTTTCTACCCGAATTTCATTAACTCTTTTCTATCTGAATCTCATTAAGTTCTGGGCAGTTAAATATTTCTCTTTTGTGAACCCTGAGGAGATAAGCAGCAATTACTTGAACCCTCTAAAATTTATTAAAGTATTTCCTTACCTTTCTTATTTTTTGAACTATTATTGCGATCGAAAAATTGCCATATGATAAAGTTTGACTTTCGCATCTGGCAACACACATCGTTAGATAGGCAGAATATGAAATCTAAAATTGTTTTCTAAAAGAATGAATAAAAGTTTAAATATTCTTACTTTTTATACACTGAGGTTAACTAATTATCATAACTTAGACTGTAATTTATTGCTGAAATTTCGTGAAACTTCCACGGATTGGGTGACAACAATTCCAATATTTGGGGAAACACAATTTTGGGAAAACTTCCGCGATCGAGAATTCGTATAAACATTTTGGTGAGAGGGAAACGTATACCAAAACAAAACAATACTACAAATAACTCGCATGCAAAGATCATATAAATTTTTTAACTGAAATTTGTATTAAAAAACAATCAAATTCTGGAAAACCTTTTCATTATCAACATTTTAAATCACCATTTAAGTAGCGAGGTTTTTATACATTATACTGAATACACACAGATTTTCTTTATTAAAGAGTTTCCTTAGTTTTCAAAATCATTCAGCATCGAAAATGCTTGTCGAAAGTGACAAGTAACAAACAGCGATTTCATGTTAACTTCACACATTGATGAATGGTTATTTTTTAACGTCCTAGAAATCCATCATATTTTATGTTAATTTATAGTTTAGTCTTCTAATTTATATTTTTGAATAAGATTAGTTTGCAGGGTATTCTTGCCAAAATTCTAGAAGAAATTAATAAAAATATTATTTAAATATTAAAAAGAATTAAACAACTGTAATAGAAATTTTTTATATAGATTTATTCAGCGTTCTCGGAAACATCTGATATTTGCAAAATCATAGTAAATTCTTCTAAGATTCACGAAAATAATAGCGGGAATACAGGTCTCGTTAAATTTACTGCCTTAACCCTAATTAAGCATTTTGTTTTTGAAGCTACCCTAATCAATAATAATGGTATATGTTTCTCTGAGAGGGAAAATTTGCACAAAATGAAAAGGCACATCAAATGAAGCGCACTCACCACTAATTATCTAAGTTCAGTTTCCAGAGTGCAATATCTCATATGCAGATTTAGATTCGAAATTGTCTACACATAATGAATAGTGAGAATGCAATACTAAGTACCACAATAGAATATAAACTATCAATTAGTGTTTTGTCTTAGAGAAATCGTATGGAGAGACGATACCTGTTTACTGTTTGCGCATATCAGGTGTCTTTCATACTATCTATTTATCTAACTCGCATGTAGTATCTAATAATCATAAAATGAAAATCACATGGATGCTAAGGAAATTTATCGAATATATTTGATGATGTTTGATATTTATTTTACAGGCCAACGATATTCAGTATATAACTATGGAATATGACTGGGTAGCAGCAAGAGAAATACTGTACAATAGCTCACGTAGGCCGTTTTTGGTCATCCAGTACGACAGCTTTACTAGGCCTATCCAGTGGCTGCCAACAGAGACCAGGTTGCCTCTCAATGTAATGTATGACAGACTGGGACGTTTGTCTGGTTGGCAGCAAGGACCCTTATCCGAAAGCTTTGGTTATGATCGTATGAGTCACTTGGCAGAAATCAAGTACCCGGATGGATCAGCAATGAGATTCAGCTACGATGGCAAAACAATGGTAATCATAGTTGAATTATTAAAAAAATTATTTTTGTCTTTGAATTAAACCGAGAAGTTGTGTAAAATAAAAGGAAAGGCTTTCTGTTCCATTAAAAACTAAATCCTTGTCTTTCAAACTATTTTTAAGCACTACTAGTTTAAATTTTTCCTCATTTTATACGCACCTATAAATTTCTGCTCTATATAGCTTTTATATGTGGCAATCTTAGCTTTTTAATAAATTAACCTAAAAAATTGGTAAGCACATTTTTTCAGTTGTTTAAAACATATCGTGTTTAAAACCTTTAAACTAATTTATATCGCATAAAATAATTTATTTTTAGGCCTTTTTTTTCCTCTTTTTTATGATATAATAAAAATTTATAAATAGCTCAGGTTTAGAGTGCATCAGAAATTTTTCTTGAATTTTCGTCTATCGCAGTCATTCTAAATCATGCCATTTTACTTATAAGGAAACTGAGATCATCGAGTTTGGCCAAATTCTACGTAATCAGCGAGGAATTGAAAGTAAATATGGCTCTCAAAAATAAGCAATTCTAGAAAATTCAAGAAATTCTGCACTAAAATTATAAGTAACATTTGTTATTACCTAAATGAAACCGTTTGGGGGAGCGCATTTGAGACGCTGCAACCGATCAATTACCACTCGAATTTTAGTAGCGGTAAATTTTTTTTTTAATCAATATTATAAGATCTATTAACTTTATTTTATTTTACGAGAAAATTCATTTATGAAAAGAGATGTTGAGAAAAAGTCAATTTTCCTCTACTTTATTGTATTCATGCGTTTATTTAGATGTTTTTGGTATCAAAATATCGAGAATATAAAATATTTGAATCTTGAATAAATGATGATTTATCACAACTGAAATTTTTCCGAATAATTCCGAGGAAAAGCACACTCAAATATCATTTTATAAAAACCTTTCCAATAAATCTTCTAGGATGGTAAATTTCCCTTGCATTTTTAATGTGCCCCAAACATAAATTCATATCAGAACTGAATATGTCAGCCAATTATATTAGACAACTTTGATGGCCTTATGAGACAAAAATCCAAAATGAACAGAAATGTTTATATATATTTTTTATTCCAATTTACTAATTCATTTAGATGCTTTAAGTTTATATATATGTTACCGTTAAATTATATAATGCAGTTATTTCATATAATACCTAGTTATTCCATAAAATAACTGATCGTGTTCGTTAAAGTATGTAATATGTTAATAATTTGACACTTTAACTAGTTATTCTATGAAATAACTAGGTATTTCTATAAATCAACTAATGAGAGACAGTTAAAGTGTAAAACAAACAATTTATCTAAACTGAAATAACTAGGTATTCTATAAATAAACTAATGATAGACAATTAAAATGAAAAAGAAGCAATTTACCTAATTTATACAGCGTATAAATGGTATTTATGGAAACGTACCATAAAATCATTTGTTACAACAAGGATTACTAAAATGACACTTGGAATTACAAAGAACATTATTTCTAAAACAAAAACATTTTTTGTTGACACACTGTGTTTTAACGAACAATGTACCGTATACTAAAAAGCGAGATATATGATACAGATTATTTTACACTTTAACGGGCTGGAGATCGTTATTCTATGAAATAACTAGTTAAACTATGAAATACAAGAGAGGTTTACACTTTAACGAACACGATCAGTTATTTCATGGAATAACTAGGTATTCTATAAAATAACGGACTTCATATTTTAACGGTAACATATATACATCTAAATGCGAAGGCAACGCAAAAGCAGAGGAAAGTAAGACAAGTCAAAAAGTGTTAAGGACAACAAAATTTTGTCGATGTTAACGTCCAATGATGTTTTTGTGGACGCAGATGTTCAAAATACCTTTGTAACGAATATAGAGAAGCAGGTTGCAATATGTGTATCCTCTTGGAAACTGTAAGAATAACGTAGCCGAATACAATAGTTAACATGCATTTCCATAAAATATTTTTCTCGAATAAATTTTATTCCAGATTTAAACAAAGTGAAACACTGAAGAATATAAGGGGGCTCCGAGATTAAAAATAAAAGCTTTTCTTTTGCAACGTAATATGTTATCAATCAGTCTATCGTTAACTCGAACAAGGAACTAACAGGATACAAATGTTAATTATAACTTATAACCTTGATATCTGAGAGATGCGCTCTAAGTACCTGAAAAAACAGGGTGGCCCGAAAGTCCATTAACATTTGAACATTCAATAATTCAAGCAATAATGTAGGTACAGAGTTTAAAATTTACACACATGCTTGAAATGATACGGGGTTTTATTGGAAGCAAAACAAATTTCAAAAAAGACCAACATATGGCGCTAGGCAGCGAAATGTCAGTGACGCCGAGTGAGCATCGTGTGTGAAATGAGCTGTAGTGAGAGAGGGAATCAGTCCCTTCATGACTTTGTTAATTTTCTATCCTCACGTCGGTGTAATGTGCATTCATCACTTCAATCGGAATCGCACCCTTTTTCTTCGAAAAAATGCGTATTCTGCTATTCAGACGCTCAGTGTGACGGATGCGACGTACGCTCATATGTTACAGAATCGCATCATCCCTAGTCTGGCTGATAAAGACCTGTTGGAAGGTATGACTTTTATGCAGAATGGCGCTCCACTCCGTATTTTACAAGTGTGAAAGATCTCTTGCACACATGGTTTGATAAGGATCGCGTGCTGAGCCGCCACTTCGGTCATGCTTGGCCTTTCAGGTCCCCAGGTTTCAATCCCTATGATTATTGGTTGTAGGGTTACCTGAAATCGCATGTCTACCGTGATCTTCCGACATTAGAGGTGCTAAAAGACAACATCCAGCGGCAGTTTCTCACCATACCTACATATATGCTGTAGAGTGCTGTTCACTACATTGTTCCTCGACAATAACTATTGTTGATGAATGATGGATAAACATTTGTTATAAAGAACATAGGCTTTGCTAAAAAGGAATTTTTATGCTAATTATTGCTTTTGTCATCATATGAAGCGCCATCTTTTGGCTTTTTAATCACTTTTTTTCCTTTCAATAAAGCCCGATGTTATTTCAAGCGTGTGTGCTAGTTTTTACCTCTCTACCTACATTATTCTATGAATTATTGAATTTTTAAATGTTAACGGACTTTGGGGTCACCTTGTATATTCGCTTTAAGGTCCTCTGTACAGAGTCTGGGCGGAATAACAATGAGGTCAAGATCATGCGCACCAACCAGCGGTCGAGTGGTAATGTCACTGATCCCTGGGAGGTCAATCCGAGGTTCGAATCCTGGCGAACGGGCTGGCTGCATGGGTGTTTTCTTGGTTTTCATCATGCGTAACGTGTATAGGAACCAGTTTCCCTTAAAATGAGCTAAACAAAGGCATCCCTTCCCTTAGGCAGATAGCCCTCGAGTGATTTTTCATAATTAAAACAAACAAATCAAGATCGTGCACTTCTCTTCTAAGTGACAAATTATCTTTTCATAAAATTGCAACTGCCAAAGCTAATTATTTAAGAACGTTGCTATTAACAAACATGTCTCCCCTTTTATAATTAATCGGTAAAAGATATTCCATTTACCGTATCTAGAACAACCGGCAAGACTCTGTTTCGTTCATTTGGTTTATTGGTTGATGAATAACATTCACAGTTTCATGTTATTTTTCTATTTCCTTTCTTTAGTGACCCCAGCGCAGTATTTCAGCTTGCGGGGTTATTTACCTATGGTAAATATGCATTGATTAAGCTAAAATAATCATAAAATCTGGCATTAAAAAAACTTGATTCGTACCTTTGGAAAGGAAGTATTTATAAATCTTCCACAGCTATTAACAGTCGGTAGTTCAACCAAACACATTTTAAAAATCTAAATTCATGATTCCACTTTTCCTTTTCTCCTCAAAAGATGTCGTTAAGTAACCTATATTTCATCGTATAATATTCAATATAGAGTGGTTGAGTTATTTGGTTTCTTTTATTAATGAAGAAAGAATTTCATATGACTTTGGAAGCACCATATGCAATGTGCGGACACACATACTTCGTATTACGGTTAACAAGTGATACATTCAAGATTCAAATTTTTCAAAACTTACTTTAACTTTCATTTTTATACGTACTATTAAAATATTAAATATTTAATATCCTTCCGTTATGTATAAGATTTTTCAGTTTCTGGTCAAATTTATCAACAGATTAAAATTATTAATACAAAAAACACAAAAATTTTTAAGGGTGCAAATTTAGCGATTGCCCAGAAGGGCTCTTTTAAGGTTTAATATGGTTTATCAATAGATGTTATCGAGAATAATCGCCCAGGTGGCGCAGCGAAACATTTTATAGGATATTGATTGAATATGCATTTAAACTAACATGGGAACGTTATGTAGCTGTCGTATCTTTAAAAAGTAAAAAAAAGTAATGTAATTCTATACAAATATTTATTATTTTAAAAAAATACATTGTGATTTAAACGCATTTTTATTTAAACGTATCAGATTAAAATTTTTAAAAAACTGTATTTTTAAGATATGCATCTATTGCTTTTAAATAATTGAATTTGTTAAATAATGACAGACACATTAATTATGAAAGAATAATACGTTTTTAGGAATAGTAACAGAACTGAATGAAAACTGAAGCAACGCAAAATCGGGTTTTGAGACTAATAGCCCTTTTGGGCTAATAATTGAGATCACGCATACTATTCATGTAGTTTTATGAACAAATTTAAGAAATTTTAAAAAATAGGTAAAAAAAATTCAGAACTCATTTTTTCCGGATCATCATTTGGATAATTTCAGTTATTTTGCATAACTTTTTTCATTATTTTTAATTTCACACAAAATACAAAGTAGTCATGGTAATTCTCGTTTTAGTCTTCTAGAAAATATTCGCAATATTTTCTAATTTGTATAACATTTAGTAAGGAGCAGATTCTCGAAAGACAAAACTAAAAACATTTATATCTTTGCTCGGAATCTCATACATATTATATACTCACTTCTAGTAACAACATTTCTCTGACAGTAAGAGGATTCTTTTATAATTATTACCTGAGAGGAAAAACAAAGTATCTTTCTGTAAAGTGTATTTTAAAAAAAATATATTTAATTAGACGCTCCAAAGACCCTCATATTTACTATAAGAATATTCGAAAACCACGAAAGAAGCGAGTGCAAAGTACCTGTAAGCCAAACAATGTACCATTCTAATAACCAGCTCTCAGAGCCCAAATTCAAAAAATATCGATCGCCAATTCACTCGTCACACAATGAATGACTTAGCAGAACTGGGAGTTTAAATTGGTTCTGCTTCAACGGCATGACCTAAATGTTTCGAAGATGTCGTTTGACTGAGTTTAAATGTCTGTATCTTGTCGATAAAGGCGTTTTGAAATTCATGGCTTTCCACGGGTAACGAAACCATGAGTAGATGTGGTAAAATGAGCTAAAATCCTCCTTTTTGCTATAAAATATTCCATTATATAAATCTGTTTTAATTTTCACGCATATCAGAAACAGTATATTTTCGGTAACAGAAACCTCCCTCCCAAATTTCTTTAAAATGCTTGCGTTTCCGACATTGGTAACGAAACGAAAACGATAAAAAATTCTTTTCACAAATTATATTCTTATCTTCACTGATATATGTCATAAGCTTTGCGTTGACGGGAACTCGTATAATGAAGATAACAGCAAAATAATTTAAAAGATATATATTTTAAAGCATGCGTAAACCTAATTTTAAGGGTGCAGACGTTTTACAATTCAGCAATATTTTGTTTAAATTGAATGAGCAAACATTAGTTGATCGTAACACCAACAAAGACAATTCTTAATTCACACGGGCTGATATTATATTACTTAGATTATGACAAGGCATACAAGGGCTATCTGCTAATGGTAGGGATACTTTCGAGGACGTCTTTTTAAGGGAAACCTTTTCGTATTCACATCCACATGGAAGAAAACTACGAAACCTGTCACACAGCCAGCTCGTTTCGCTAAAAAGAAAACTCGGATACTGTTTGTGATACACATGAATTTAGGTTATTGAGCCTGCTGCCATTGTCTGCTCTGTCTACAGGACTTTACAAACATGAATCGTTGCGTTATTGTATATTAACTGAGAGTAAACGTGTAAAGTGCAAACGCTGTTGTTGTTGTTGCTTAAGCTCACTTGTCCGACGTATAGTCAGCAAAAGTTCACGAAATTCCTCGTGGTAAAAGAGTGTTAGATTACGCTTTCCGTTGGCAACAGCCTTGAGCACTTTTTAGGTGACAGACAGTCCAATTTAGCTCAGCTCCGCCCCCAATTTTGATGGAGATCAGCCCGAGGGGATGGGTCCGAGGGTCTCCCACCCCTCTTCCCTTCCACCAAACCACACAAAAAGACTTTCGGCTCGCCGCATATTTAGAATGACGCCATGCCGGACCGACACTACACATTTACAAACATCCATACCTTCTCCGGGATTCGAACTCGGGGGCCTTCGGCCCGGCAGTCAGCGACGCTAACCGCTATACCCGTTGGATGGCAAAGTGCAAGCGTAGTATCGGCTGTTTGCTTTAGAATAAACACCCAAACTTATATTTGTATATTCCCGTGCGTTCTCCAGTTATAAATGAAATGAAAACGCAGAAATTTTGCTTCCTACCTCCAAACGCACCTTCATCTATGGATCAAGAGGACATTTCACTTTTAAAAGTCTGTTACCTATGATAGACTTTTGAAAGACGTTACTGAAAAGTAAAGGATAGACTTGAAAACTAAGGTTTTTTAGCTGAGTTTCGATAGAAATGTATTTCATCAAGCGCGTAAGTGAAAATGCTTAATTATTATGAAAAGAAATAAACTTTAGGTAAGCGTGTATTGCAGTTTCAACTGTTACGGCAGTGTGGAAATAATTTTGCGAAACTAGAATAAAACTTCAAATGAAAAAGAAGAAATAGCTGACAATGTTAATGTTGACTTTTTTTCACTCAAGATGCTTTAGGTATGAATATACAGGGCATCATGAGAGCAAAATTGTTGCTATGAATGAGAAAGAAAACGAGTTTCAAAAGATAAAGTTATCCCTGAATGAATAAATGTAGGATGTAGGCGCCAAGCCAAAACTTAGCTTCAGACCGAAGGACTATTCGGAGATACTCCACGAATGACAAGTATCATTGATAATATTAGCTAAGTGAAAATTTATATACAAAAAATGCCGTCGTGAAAGTTGCTATTTGTGATGATTTTTCAAGGAAATAAACTTTAAATTTCATACAATAACCTTTTGGTTAGTACACTACATAAATACTAGTTTTACTGGTTTTTACACACATAGTTAATGAGAACTCCGTAATTAGCATCGTAAGCTGATACTGCATACATATTGGATTATCAAAAACATTTCCACTTTTTCTGTTATATTTCCGTATTAGAATTTTGTATGATATGCAAATAGTCTTTATCACAACGTCATATTACCCATGATTCGAGATTATTTTTCTCCATTTGACGACTTCTTACCTGAGTTTTACGTTGTTTGATAAGGTATATTGTTGAAAACGGAAAATCCAAATTTTTAACTTCAGGATTTTTATGATGAATTTAAACTCTGATGGAATGCGAGAATAACTGGAAATATAAGGAAACATTTTTAAGCAGATGGACTTAAAGAACGAGAAGTTCTAGAATGAGGCATTAACTCTGCGTCTGGATATATTAATTTTAAATACACTTCACACAATAGAAAAGTTTCATACCGTTATGGTTATCAACTGAAAGGACTAGCTACGGTTAATCCAAGACCTATAAGTGTCGATTTAGTGACAGAGTTTGGAATATTGCACATAAATGGGCGAAAGTTTTCAGAAAGCACGGAGCTGTAAAATTCCTACCGGTAAGTTCTAAAGTAGTATCAGATGCAGGTGCATTTTGAAGTATATGTTTCATATTAATTGCATTAATTTTGTTAAATTATACAAAGATAATTTTCCCTTTAGATAAAGATCATTTTCCCTTAAAGCGCATCTAATTTTATAATTTCATCTATTTTGCCTCTTGCTTGAATATTTTTAAAAATTTTCATAAAACGTCATAAAATTAACTGTTTCACTTCATAGCAGCTAGAAGTGAGCAGAAGCATTGTAACTTCTCAATTTCCAGTTATTCCTCCAAAAGTGTCAGTTTCAATGACGTTAAGTGAGGAAATCAGCCTTATGATTGTTGACTACAACTCACATATTTGACAGAAGTAGGTTCACTAAGATCTTTAATGAGATGGTTCATAAAAGGCAAACATTTAGATTCAACACTTTTATTTTTACTCGTCTAGTAAGAAGCAGAAACTATTCTGTTTACTTTGCGAAAACCGGGAAATCCATGCTGAATACTGAAATACAATAAATTTGTTTTTGGTTGAAACTAACTTCAAGAAAGGTCATATTTCACCATTTATTGAAGTTCAGGTACATCTTTTGCATTTATTATGTTCATTAAATTTTTTATCTGGAAAATATTTTCTCGAGAGTCCTAAGCAAAAACACTTTTTCTCAAACGCAAAATTTCTTTAAATTTGTTAAATGAATGACCATTTCTTCTTTTAATATTAAATTTTAATGGGTTCTAATGTCTTTCCGTGCCTATACCATTTCCGATATTAAAAGCATAATATTTCTTACTTACATTTATTTGTAATGCAAGTAAGAAAATTTTACAATTTTCGCTTTTCGTATTATATTTTATGGTTTCAAATTTTTTTTTACTACCCTAAGAAAAAAATTAAAACAAAGGTGCATTTTGCCTGCAAAAATTAAGCAGTAAATTTATTTGTGAAAAACATAATGCGTCTTTTTTATTACAATAATTTTTTTAATAATTTTATGTTTACTTGAAGAGTCCTTGAAGCTGAGCACATTATTTGATTTTTAGTCTTTCACTATTAAACTAAATAACAAAATTAATATTATTTGAATAAAAAGAAACACATAATCTATTTGTATTCAAATAAAATTTATTTAGGTCAAAAAATAATCCTTACGTACGTAACTATACATATATCACTTTCATTGCCACGTGATAATATTAAAATGCCTTTGATATAATTGAAGTCGGCAAAATATTAATATCTCTTAGATAAAATAACAACACTCTTAATTTATCTAGAAAGAAAGCAATTCGATAACTTAAGTTCTACTGTACAATATTTTTCAAACCAGAATTAGAATGCATAGTCTTTGTCTGCTGCATTGTGTTAAATAATAATGTTTATTTAAGTGTGCATGATATAAAAAATATAATTTTTGCATTCCTAAATTCCATTATTTGGAAGTTATTTTTAAAATACGTAATTCATTAAATTGCGATATTATAAACGAACTTTGAATGAACAATAGGAACATTCATATGAATTATGCATCATGAAAAACACGATTAATAGAGCTATGTTGTTTAAGGGTAATTATTTCAGCTGTTTGTATAACTATAAATGTGAAAACCATTCCCAACAGCTTGCATCATTAATTAAACGCTTTTATTGTTAGAATATTTTGCAGAAAAAAAGCATTTTCGACAACCATTAAATAATGAATAAGCACTTTTATCATTATTAGAATTTTCCATTAAAAATGATTATCTATAACATCCATTAAGTGTACTTCTGAAGCTTTTCGTATCAGAATAAAAAAGTAAACGGGATAAAGCAATATGAAAGTCTTTCATTGTTTCAATTCTTGAAAGTTTATCAAGGAATTATCTCGAGGTGATGAGTACTCAATATTTTTTCTAATAAACAGGTTTAGACAAAGATGGAGGAAAGTCTGTGGTGGTATTGTCACAGAAAAATGGTCAAGATTAGACAGTAAAACAGATGTAAATTTATGTATATCGAATACGGACCATTAAAATCGAAGACGAAAACTTAGGGCTATAATTATAAATAAATTAAGTCTAAAATTAGCTTAAGTTAGCATAAACTTTATGTTGAATTACAAAAAACATAGTGCTAAAAGTAAAAATAACTTTAGTGATAAAATTAGCTTAAGTTAGCATTAATTTAGTGTTGAAATTATAAAGAAACTTATTGCTAAAATTATAAATAACACTAATAAGGCAAGTTATTAAATTTCTGATAGTAACTGGAAGATAGGAATGCATTTTTCTACCTGCTTTAGCTTTTCATGCAAAGTCAGAGATACATCTGAAATTTTTATGTTACAGATTAATGATCGCTTTTGCGAGGGTTATCCAAATTGTAAATAGGTTTAAATTTGTTGAATATAAAGACGTAAAAAAATGCTTATCCGGAAGTCGGTTTCGTCGCCTTGTATAACCCTACAAACCTTGCTAAAGAATAAGAATCAGAACGCCCAACACAAATTTAATGGGATTCAGTTAAAGTATTCAGTTTAAAGTATTTATTTAGAAAAAACACTATTCAGTTTAAAGTATTCACGTAGAAAATACATCTAACAAAGAAATTAGTGCATATTCATTATTCAAAAGTATACAAATACATCTAGCAAAGAAAATAGTGTATATTAACTATTTAAACATATACAAATACAATTAGGTGAGTAAACAAATAGGCAAACAAATTGGTCAAGTAAAAACTTCAAACATTTATGAAAATTGATCAAATAGTAGATATAATGGAAGGCGCTGTGCATTAAAATGAAACAAAAGAAAGGAAATTTCATACGAGAGGAATTAGTTAATTCAATTTTCCATTGCTAGAGAAAATTGTACGATAGCGAAAAAAAAATTAAACAAAAATGCACTTTGCCTGTACAATAATAATAAACTATAACACATACATCCATATATAATACATAAATTACAATCATAAAAGCACTGACAACAATGACAGATATATAAGTGCTTTTGTGAAATGCAATGAATTAATTTCATCGAACAATTCCTCTTCGATATTACTCTAACCTTCTTCGATACCGTCGATATGGGTTGAAGCCTTCTTTCTATCAACATTATTTAAATTTAAAAAATTCCCCCCTAGTGATTTATTTCCGTGCAAACCGCTCCCCATAATGCCCATTTGTTTGATTTCTGTAAATTTTGAAATTCTTTACGATTTTTGAACCATACATTAAGGATTATAAGAAATAAATAGAACTAGTAAAACTATAATATAAAGAGGAAAAAATCAATATATAAATTATACTGAACTTGAGATTTGGAAGCACTTCGTTGCAATTTTAACAACTTCAAATGCTACGTTACTAAAAATTACCTTTTAAATTCTAGTATTCTTGGTTAGCATAAACTGTTACTAGATCTATTTGTCTCTTAGCGACCTAAGCCTAGAAGATGAATACAACAGGAGAAGAAGATAAAAGACTATTTTATTAAACTCAGTTATTTTCAGACGACGCAGACTTTGTGCTTATATATCCATTATTCACTTGTGGCGATAAGACTAAGAATAATGGCGAACTAAACTAAAGATAAGCTAGTAGTTAAAGGTAACACATATAAATTTAACCTAGCAGGCTGACTCAGAAACCTACCTACACCGGCGTGATAGTAAACTTTGGCGGTAAGAATGCGAAGCCGAGATTTAAAATTCAAATAGCTGGTAAAAACAACAACGTGCGCACTGAACAGCGAAATACGCTCTGACTAACCTTTTCGCTACTTCAATTTAAATACACTGTGGGGTTTTACTTATTTAATTCCAAAGTTCTGTCTTAGAATCCCACGAACACTAACAAGCGAGTAACCGCTTAAGTGTGTGAACAAAACTCATAAGACTTAAGAAGGGTTAACTACTCTTTATTTTTCAGAATAAATACAATTAACTCCTACTTGAGTATACACAAAGCCTCTACTTGGGCTTGAACTTAAATAACTTTGAATTTAAGTTAAACTAAGCTTAACTAAAACTATCTGAAAAGTATAGCCGAAGCTATCAGAAATCTAAGTAGTTGGCCCCTAAATATTAATTTAACCGGTGAAGCTAAGCAAGGGTCTAAAGTATGGCCGAGCGTAGTAGTAACTAAGAGGGAATGTAGCCAAATGGCAAACGCGCGCTAATCAGGAAAATCAGACTCCCTCTCTTGAAGTCGGTGAAGCATCGATTTAAATAGTACTCTTACTCATTTGAATTCACTGCGTTTCTGAAATTACATTCTGGCAGGAAATTGTAAGCTGAAATTAGAATAGATAGGACAGTTGCATAACTTAAAATAACTGTTAATAAAATTAGGATAAATCTTACAACATTCTCGTTCACATTAACACACTTAAATCCCGGCAAGAAAATGCAACAGAAACAAGAAATAAAAGAAAAGGCTAACAGATTAAAATAACTATAGGTAAAAGTAACAAATCTTATAATCTTAAGAACACGATGTTCCAGGTGTATCTCGATATCGTATATCGTCGAATGTCTTTTTAACGTAGTTTTTTGCAAATATTTGCTGTTATGTTATTAGTTACTCGTATTAAAAAATTATGATATAGAATAGAACAGCAATCAGAGTATATTAAAATAATAGATTAAAATAATAAACATGTTTTTTGTTTTACAAAAACGCAGGGATATTTAGATTTTCTTGTTAACAAAAACGCTAATATTCTGAGATCAAACCGAAAATAATTTCAACTTTAGTTTCCCCTTTAGTGGAAAATGACATTTCGAAAACTAAATATCTTCATAAAAATGTTTGAAATGTTACTTTCTTGGTTGTACTTTAACATGAAATCTTAAAATATTAGAATAGGAGGTCTTTACAGATATCTTATGTTTTAATCTTATGATATCTATAAAACCTAATTCGTATTATTTATTTGAAGTCTAAAGACAGTTATGTAAGTGAAAGATTAACTTATAAACTTGCTTATCATTACGTTGCACTTTATTTAGTATTATTACCATGCTTCCCAAATTAAAGAAAAAAAACAGCTTTTAATGCAAATTTCGGGATTTTATTCAAAATAACGATGAATTTTAAAATGATTGTCATAAGAGGTAACATATTTCATTACTTGTTGTATAATACTTAATAAACAAAACATTTCTTTTTTAAATATTGCGAGAGCGTATAAAAAGTATTACGTGAAATGCAAACAAATTACTAAAAAGTGAATTTAAGAACTCTGCGGATCTCATTTGAAATATATATGAATGTTCTTTTTTTGAAAATTCTCATATATATTCGAAAGAATTAATTCTTGTTCTTATATACTAGTTTTAGTTAGGATTTCAAACAAAGATCTGAAATAAGCAACAAATCCACATGAAAGTTTTTGTTCCATTTACTTACTGCTAAGGAAATCAGTTTATAAAAACTACGTCTCATATCTTTGCACCATAATCCCGATTTTTGAATTTACTCGTATGTAATGCTAAAAGTTGAGATGCCTTTCCTCCCTTGTCAAAAATTTAATTGGATAATAAGGATTTTAAACCAAATTTTTAAAACTGTTGAACAATTTATCTACATTCATACTAATCTGCTTTCTTTTCATTCGATTTCCAGCCAAGCAAAGTTGTGCTTCCAAGTGGTAGACGCTTTACATCCCATTACGACCAAAATGGTGGACTTAAGTTTGTGACTACTCCAAAAGGAACTCGGCACTCCTTTTTAACTCTAATATCTATTGGATTTTATAAGTTTTTCTACATTCCACCAGGAAACAGTGGTCCATTCGTCATCCATTTCAATGATTTCAAGCAGCCTGTGATGAAAATATTTCCTGGAGATCAAGGTAGAGTTCTTTACAGATACAACAATCAAACACTCCTTAGTGCCATAATTTTTGGTGGAGGAAAAGTCGAGAAAAATTACAGCTCTTCTGGATTTTTATCATCCGAATCGTCAAGTACTTTAGAAATAGATATCAGAAGTGAATACAGCTATGACGGTGCTTTGTTGACTACCTGTAAAATATATTATGTGAGCCAATTCCATTTGACTAATGCTATTATACATTATCAGTACGATAAATTTTTCCGAATCAAAAATATTTTGTTCCGCATTGGAAGTCTTCAACTACCTACCATAGAATATTACTATAATCCAAAAACTGGAAGACGAGAGCAGATTGGAGACTTCAAACTTTACGAAAAGAGCTTAAACGAAACGGTTTTATCTGATGGCACTGCTTCTATTACGAGACAATTTGATGCCTTGCACAGATTGCGACAAGTATCCTTGGTCATAGCCGACAAAGAGGTTTTCCGTATGGACATTCAATATGACAACCGAAATTTTGTGACTCAATCGCGGACGTACATGACACATTTGGGAAAACCAAAAATTCGGCTGCAAAACTTTTCTTATGACAATGATGGACAACTTGTGGAAATGGTTGGAAGAGATCACTGGAAATTTACGTATGATCCGAATGGTAATTTAGTGACTATGCAATATATGGGTAATCGCATTGACATTCTACATGACGTTGGAGACAGAATTGTTAGCTTTGGCGAAACGCCGTATGTGGTAGATGGTCGAGGATTTGTGATTCAACGAGGAGAGGAAAGCTTTGCTTATAATACGAAAGGACAGTTAACTAAAGCCTCTCGTAATGGCAGATATGATGTGGAATATTACTATAATACAAGAGGTATGATATCAGTAAGAAAAGATAATTTTGGAAATGTTACTCAGTTCTTTTATGCCGATTTGTCGCACCCTGATAAAGTGACTCACACCTATAATAATAATGATGGAAAAATTACTTCGTTTCTCTATGATGACCGTGGCTTCTTGATATTTCTTATTGTCAACAAAGAAATGTACTATGTTGCTTCTGATCAAAGTGGAAGTCCTTTGCTTGTTTTTGACCGTAAAGGAGAAAATGTCAAAGAAATCAACAGAGGACCTTATGGTCATATTTTATTTGATTCAAATCCTCACTTTTATCTGCCAATAGACTTCCAAGGAGGCATTTACGATCCCTTGACAGGAATGCTTCACTTCGGGGAAATGATATACGATTCATTAGCTGGGCAGTGGCTTACTCCAAGATGGGATGAAATTCTGTACCATGTGACGAGTCCTCAGCACCTACATTTATACCGTTTCAATAAAAATGATCCTATCAACAGCGATAAGAAGATGAAAAATAAATTAGGTAAGAAATTTTCTCTTATTCTCGAAATTTCATTAGGAAACTAATATGCTAATTACCATAATAAATTCTTAATATTGTAAGAAACTCGAGAAAGTTTTTTTAAATGACAGCATAAATACTTATGACAGAAACAAAAAGCATTTACTCTTTCATAGGATGGCTTAAATAACCGTAAATATGATAATCCTTGAATATGTTTCCCATATCAACTATTTTTTTAAAATCACCTCTAAATTATTTTTTTTATTTATATTCGGGTATTTCGTAATTTATTTTTGGAGGTAATATATGTAGTAAATTTATTTAACACAATAACTAATAAAAGTATTATGTTCTATCAGAATTCTAGAAACTGAGTTTAAAAATTGCACCATTTTAGGCATTTGTAATTTAAAGCTTGCTTAACCATCCGTTGTTTGGAAAATAGAACAAAGTAAAGCTACGTGAAAATGCTTTCTGAATTATGCAGAATATAAAATTTTCAACATAATTAACTTTCAGATCTTTAACATTATTCAAGGTCTTAGCATGAAGCGTATATATGGAATAAAAGACTGCGACTTCAAATCATTAAGCACAATTTTAAATTCATTTGTCTAAGGTACTCATTATTCTTAATTTTTGTAGTTAAATTTTTTTGTGCTCATTTCCAAAGTATTTTAGTTTGAGTTCTGCCGCAATTTGATGCTAAACCATCCTTTCCATCACAGTATCAAATAACCCATAAAAGTCTTAAGTACTCCCTCTGCCGGCAAAAGAACGCTATATAAAGATTCTGAGATGACTTTATGGCCTGTAAGAGGTGTTCCATCAAATGGGGTACTTCAAATTGTCTTTATGGGATCAAGTGCCGTAGAGACATTAACGGCCTGTTGAAACTGCATGTGATGGATAAGTTGCGAAAGACATTTAATGCTCAAATTTATCTATTTTAGTTTAAGATCTATGAGCAGATAGCGTGTTTCACGATTAAGAAAGCTTTTCAGCATTTTATGGCGTTGTCCAACATATTGAATTTTTTTAACTGTTTTCTAAGGATGTAAAGTTTTTGTTTCGAAAGACCACACTAATGCTGATTTCAATATGAAACTGGAAGGAAAAAAGAAAGACTGCTTATTTCGTTACTTAAGAATGAAATAGAATAAAAATGTAAACATATTCGAATTTGCTTTCTAAGACATTATTACGTAACATAAATCACAGAAAAAGAAAAGTGCAGTTTGACTTTTCATGGCAGTTTACTTTGTTTATTTGATTACGGCAAAGTACTTTCGCCAAGATCGAACCCAGGTTGAACTACAAGTGTGCAGCGATTTTATCGGTCGGTAAGCGAATTTTCACGGTGATGGCAGGCAGTTAAGAGTGTTGAGGTTAATTAAATTTTTGAACTATAATGTTTTTATTACTATCTTCCATGCGATTAATTCATTTATAATTGCAAACTGACAAATATGAGCTCAGTGCAGTCTTATCAATCACAAATATCCTCACAAAACAAGAATCAGATATTCCAATGTATTAGCAAAATAAAATCCAATATGTTTATCCACGTATATAAAAATACAAAAACACCAGTGCAACGATCTCCAAAATATCATCTCTATTGTATTTAAGTCATCCGAGATTGTAATTAGTATACTCAACAGTTTGTGCTAGGCTATGTAACTTTGCTTAGTTTTATGTTATTATCCTCTTACGTTTAAATGTAATAACTTGGATGTATAACTCCAGTTTTCCTTAGAAGAGAAAGCATACAGTCAATTCCAATTTTTCAAATTCTAGCTGGTTAGTGTATTGGAGCAATACATGTTCGTTTCTGTACAGAAGTCTCTGGTGCCCCATGAACTTTTATCTAGTTACCTGTTTATATATGAACCACTTAAAATACATTTCAATTATTAGTTTTAAGACTGATCTAACAGAATATAGATTGGACGTTACCTATATCTAATCGTAAACTTTTTCTTCAAAAGCCTTTTATTTCAAAACTCAATAACCTAGTTGTTGTATCGAAAGAGTAAAGAAGGAAAAGCTAAACTTTTAAAAAAAATCTTGTTATATGTGTGAATGAAAATGGTAAAAAGTGACGGATCAAGCTGAAATTCCGTCCGGCACTTTATGGTCCAGACTTGATGAAATATAACATTGTAAATTTCGAAATGCTATTTCTCAAACTCTATACTTAGAAAGTGAAGTATTACTTGAGAAATAATCGTTTTTTTCCTAAAGCATCGGTCGAAAGATAAGAAAGAGACGTATTGTACACATAAACGTTTAACACTCCAACGGTCGTTGGTTCCCCCCCCCCAACCTAATGAAAAAAGGAAGAGAGGGGAAAAAATACGCTTTTCAGTCATTTATTTGCTCTTTTCTAGAAGACTGACAAGCAGTAAGCAATTGCAACTGAAATCGCTTGTTGTATTATTAACTCAGGTAATAACTTATAGAAACCGTTCAGCAACCATAAAAGATACTATTTAAATTAATTTTTCATTTAATTTGATAAGCATATTTATTTACTGTTCACATATGTATGGATACGTAGATACGTACCAAATACATTGTGTAAAATAGAGACAAAGTAGAAGAATTAAAGGTATTTGGATTAAAAGGCCATTAATTAAAATTAATTAATAAAAATTAATAAAAGATTAATTAATAAAAATTAATAAAAGATTGATTAAACTACACTAAATTAGCAGAATTTTCCTCAGTTAATATACAGTAAGATTGTAGAGTCATCAGGTTATTTTGAAGCAGAAGACATGAACAATGGGCAATCCCCTCCCCAGGACTCGAACCTGGACTTCTCGAATACGCACCGAATGAAAGTCCGGCGAGAATCAGACTGCAAGCTAAACCTGGACTCGTCGGAAAACATTACACAAGCCCACTGTTGCGGTGTCCACAATGCATGCTCTTTACTCCAGGCAAACCGCAGGCGACAGTGAGTTGCAGTAAGTGGAACGCATCTGACAGGTCTACGAGCATATAGACCAATCTGCCCTAAGCGTCTGTACACGGTCTGCCTTGAAATTGTCGTACCAGTGGCTGAAAAGAGCTGACGAGACAGGTCTGAGGCTGTGCTCTGCCTGTTTCTTTTGGCAGTAACTGCCAAATACCGGTCCTCATTCGGCGTTGTAACTCTGGGGCGACCTGTGCTGTAACGTCTGCTCATATTACCATCATCTTGGAATCGTTGCCAAAGCCTGGAGATGACACTCTGGGCAATTCCAAGTTCGTCTGATACTTCCAGTAGGGTACGCCCACATTTCAGACGGCCGATAATTCTACTACGTAAAAAATCCTCCAAATGCGTCCTCTGTGTCATAACTATTCGGTTATTGCACTGAAATGTTTATAAAGCGCCTGCGAACAATTTTACTTCTTTGCCTGTATTCCTTATATATCACTCTCTTACACTCTCGTCATTGTGACGTACCATCGGTGTCATCTGGTTACTTCCTGAAATTTGCATATGATTCTTGAAGATGTGTGTAGTGATTTTACAGGTGATATATTTATTTTAGAGTTCGATTTTCGCGTGACTCCAAATTTTCCTTAATTTATGGACATGAATGTAGTTGAAGAAAGTAATTCAATATTTCAAACAAAAATTATACGCCGTAAATAACTAAAGAATGAACATGATTAAAAACGAAGAAAGTAAGTTATAAATAGCGCAAATGAGCAATATTTACTAATAAACTTGAACAACGCTAGTAAGTTCAAATGTGCGAAAAACGTATGTTTGAATTTTTGTTTTTTGGCAGATTTACCCCTGCAGATATGGTTAGTTATCACTGATTGTTATCTCCCACAATTTTGTTTCCATTTTGTGCTTTGCATAGATAGCTTTGTTAAATTCTGATGGTTTGCAATAGTAATTCTTGTATGATTCCGTAATAAATGAATTTTAACATATTTTACACAAGGCCCGATTAATCAGCATCCCCTTTAGCAGTTAATCTATTTCTGGTTAGTAGAAAGTTGACTGTACATGCACACATATATAGGAAACTATTCATAGGTATATGCATACCTACATACATACATTAGATACTAATATACCTCTCTGTGTGGTTGTTCTCTTATGATGACAGACATCCTATTTTTTAACATCATTCTATTTCTTTCTTTTTTTTCTCATATGAGGTGTTTCCTCAAACTCCAGTCATGTGTGTTTCATTCATTAGATGTTATGAGGGATATATGGTTTATATTTGGTTTGTTGGTAATATGGTTTATTTCTCCCTCCCTTTTCTCAATTCTACATTTTTTTTAAAGTTAAATTGTGCCTAATTTCATTAATTTAGCTTCACAATTTGGTCATATGATCCTTTTGCTTCAGATCAGGGATAATTACTAAATCAAGGACAATTTCTGCTATAAAATTAAAAAGCAACAATCTTGTGTTTGGTGTAAATTTTACTCTATCGATTTCGAGGACAAACAGGTACTTCATAGCAACAAAGAAGCAACGAAGAGAAAGCCACGGTTGTATTTATATCCAAGAGAAGTAAAGCAAAGAGAGAGAGAGAGTAGAAATGGTAATGAAACTTGAGAAATTAAGTAACTAGAATTTTAAAAGCGTTAGGAATGACTGCATTGGAATTAGAGTCATTAACTAAACCAGATATATCTTTGTGAGATTGAAAGGCTTTAAGAAAATCCAATTCGCCAATGAAAAAAGCTTCTGGGATAATTTTTATAGAGCGAAAGTTAGAATTAATGATTAAATTTCCAAGCGTGGTTAGCTGTTGAGGACTTGCTAATGTCGCCTTTTCGAGCATAAAATTCGTATTCCTTGATGCGAAACTTAACGCTATTTTAGCTTGGCCGATATATTTCAAACCACACTGGCAAGATGTGCCCAAGACTTAAAGACATAAATTCCCCAAGAATTAAAGTCAGAAATGTAATCTTCAAGAATCGAACTATGGATTTTACTGATAGGCGAGAAAGTGACTTGAAAATTGAATTTCTGGAGAATCGGAGCAATTTTGTAAGTTACAGAAGCAAGAAATGAAAGCACAAGTTAAATACATATATAAATATTTGTTCAAGTACATATATAATATGCGAACGTGCATATACAAATATTTGTGCATACATCTCTCTCTCCACGCAAGCACACATACACACACACACACACACACACACACACACACACACACTCACCCATTGAATAGAACAGCGATTTTTACGCCAAACACAAAGTTGTTGCTTTGTTGATTTTATGTTTTACTTTGAGGTATTTCTTTTCTCTTTTAATTTCTGCTGTAATTATGTTAGCTCATTTTTCTATATATTTATTGTTTTTGGCTTAATGAAAAAAGAGTTATTTAAATTTTACATTCCTTAATTGTTTTACCTATGTGCGAATCATAAAATTAGTGACCTGGTGTTTGACATCGATTTAGCCAAAAACTGAATCGATTTCGAAGGCAGGCCTCTCTTCATCAGGAGTAAAGAAATGTGCAAGGCTGGAAAGGAACTTCCAAGTTCCAAGCACCGCTGCTCGCCGCGATTAGCCGTCACCGTCGAGATAGATCGATGGTGACGGATTAGCACGCATTTTGCATACTGTGGTAGGGCTGTCATAAAGCAGTGTTCCAAAGGGCGATGAAAGCGTGAAAAGTACAGTCTGCGGCACTCTGAAGCGAGACTACTAAAATAAAGGAAAAGGGATTCCAAAGCATAACAGGCTTGATAGGAAAATCATTAATCATGAAAATAGATGAGATTTACTCCGCCAAAATGTAGCGCCATCTATCGTGCTCAAGAGTAGTTAATATAGTCATCATTCGTTACTACAGTCATATTTACACCGAAGAAGAAGGTAGCGCCATCTGCCAGCAGAAAAATAACGTAAATTAAAAAATTAAGTTAATAGAATTTTCAGAACGTTAGGAAGGACTGGGTTGGACTTAAAGTCATTAATTAAACAAGATAAAGCTTTGTGAATGTTAAAAGTCTCAAGAAAAATCCAATTCACCAATGGAACAAAATTTTTGAATAATTTTGCAAATCTAAAATCAAAATTATGATTAAATTTCCAACCATGATTAGCTGTCGAAGACTTGTGAATTTCGCCTTTTCAATCATAATATTCGTGCTCTATGATACGAAACTTTAAAGCTCTTTTTAGTTTGGTCCATATATCTCAAAACACTCTAACACACACAAATATGCTATAAATCTTCCAGAATTAAAGCTAGGTATTTAAGAATCGAACTATGGATTTATTGATAAGGGAAGAAAAGGACTTGGAAACTGAATTTCTGGAGAACCCGTGCAATTTTATAACTGACAGATGGATGAAATGAAAGCACGAGAAGTTTATTAATGATATTTCTAGCAGCGGAATGAAGACAAATTAACTCGTAAATTTCAACATTCAGTTGGCTTTTAAAATTCTATTAACTTAATTTTTAAATTTTTGCTATTCTTTCAGATGACACTACCTTCCCGTTTGCTTTACTGCTGTAAGGTATAAATATGACCGTTACTTTCCAGAATAAGCTTTTGAAGATAATTACAGGTGCACACAATTTTGTCAGAAACTCTTTGCTCCATGAAAATCTTAAAACTGAAGACATTAAAAAATAAATATATAAGCACAACACGAATGGCAAATTCTTTAGCAACGCTGCTACCTCCCATTTTGATAATTGCGCACAAGTCTTTAATTATAAGACTTTACAGTAAGACAGACATATCAGACCACTCTTGCCTCATTTACTTATTGACTGCGATAACAACATTGATACTTAAATACTTTTACGAGATTTGTATTTATATATATATATAGTGTATAAAGTTTGAATTTCCAGTTGTATTTTTGGCCCACCAGCAGACGAGCGGTAAAATCGCTAAATATTGGTATTTCCGACCTGAGTTCAAATCCAGTCGAACGGGTTAGCTGCATGGGCGTTTTCGTGGTTTTCCTCATGTTTATTAATGTGTATGCGAGCCAGTTTCCCTTAGATAGTCCTCCACGAAGGCCTCCCTCCCCTTACGTAGACAACTCTTGTGTGCTTTGCCATAATTAACATAATACCATGATACGTGCCATAATACGTATCATTCAAGTTACTTTTCAGATTTGCTCCTGATGAAGAGAGTCCCGCCCTCGAAATCGATTGTGTTCTTGACTAAATCTACGCCAAACACAAGGTTGTTGCTTTGTTAATTTTGTGTTTCACTTTGGAGTGTTTCTCTTCTGTTTTGATGTACGTGAGTGTATATTTATATGAATGTACATGTATAAATATGTGTGCCTGCATCTCTCTCCACACACACACATACTCACCCATTGAATAGAACAGCGATATTTTCAGTCCTTTTCAGCTCATTTTTGAATGAGATCTATGGGCAAACAGTAACATTTTAAGTAAAAATTGAATATGGAGTCTGCATTAAAAAATAACTGAAATTTTATTCTTTTTATTGTCACAAAGAATATACTAAACTTAAACTTCAAGTCTTAATTATAAGCTTTAGTTTAGGTCACTTGTAGTGTTTGCCGCTATGGTCAAAATTTTGTCATCGACTTTAAGTTCTTTACTAATGCTCAAATTTTGCACACACGTAATCTGTGGATAACAATACAATGTGATAAAGCGATTTTTGTTTTTTCAAAATTTGATTTTCTTAAAATTTTATGTTCAAATAAGTTTTTGCACATAACTTCATTTAACGAACAAACTAAAATTCTCAGAATTTTATTTTTTGCATCATCGGATACAGATGGAAAAAGTAAATCTTTTAAAGGAAGTTTATATGAGATTTTAATACAATTTCTAATTTTTGGTAAAATTGTTGTATTCTTAGGACCATTTTACGTAACAAAAATTGTTGGAAGTAAGAGAGAAATTAATCATTGTTGAGAAACGATTTTTCCGTTGAATAATTTGATTGATAACGCGTCATTGAGACTAAAAAGATAAATGTTAAACAAAAAAAATTTGTAAATAAGGTTTTATATAAAATTCATAAAATAATTAATGAACTAAAGAGAAAAAAACCATTTATAATATAGTGCGAATAATAGCAGGTTGAACGCCTGGTAATGAAATCTATTATTTTAATTGCATAAAAAAAAAGCTTAAAACCATTAGCTTTATAAATTTAACAAAGATCTCCACGATTTTATTATTCGATGTATAAAACTGGGGATAAATTTTGTATAAAGAGTTATATAATCTATTGTTTCCATTAAACTACATGATAAATTATCTTTCGCTTTTTAGTTCATTAATATTTTTACGAGTTTTAAATAAACGCTTATTTTATAATAAATTTATTTTTTAAATTTTCAAATGGAAATTTAGATTTGTTATTATTACAGTGCTAATCTTGAAATTCCATAATGCATATAAATGGGCTCAAAATTTGCTTCATTTCCCCTCTCATTCTGTAACATTTCTCCCAGCTCAAGAAAATAAAAGTGTATTAGAATTTGAATAAAGTTGTCCCTTCTACACTTTTAACAGGTGTAGATGAACTGTGACAATTTTTCGTCAAACCTGTTGTCTACAGAAGTTATGTAGCGTAATTAGCGAGTTATCGCTTCTGTACTGCTTAAACACTGGTTTCACCCTGGGCTGGAATCCGTGCGGATGGGCTGGCTGCATGAGAATTTTCCGCATGTATAATGTGGATATGAACCAGTTTCCCTTAAAAGTATTTTATGAAGGCATTTCTCCCTTTAGGTAGGGAGACCTCGAATTGCTTTGCTGTATGACCGAACCTAACCTTCTTCGAGTCAGTGCAGCTAGAAAACTTTTCCTTCTCTTCCTCTTCAAAATTTTTGACTTTTTCTTTTCGAATTTCCTCCAGCTTCCAGTGGCATAATTATTAACTCTAAAGAATCTCAATATCTTTCACTTCGCAAAGAAGAATAGTGTTGTTCTCTTCTTATCTGTAAAATGTCTGCATTTGCAAACTATTAAGTTACGAGTGCAAAAGCTCATTCTTGAATGAATATATGTATTTATATTCGGAATGTCTATGATCAATGTATCAAATTTTAACACCTCAGCTTCAAATGTCTATATCAGCTGTTACACCAAAGCTTATTTACACTACTTTATACGTTTAAATGTTACGTTTTAATGTACTCTAAATGTTTTAATTGAGATCAGCATAGTTATGTTTATGACCTCACTTGCTATTACAGATGATTACCATTTGAAATACACCTTGCAGCCAATAAGGAATTAAAGACGAAAATATTCCCCTGAGATAGTTCTACCTCATGAGCATTAAAACTCATTCTGGGTGATTGATGAAAGCTTTAAAAGAAAACGACAGTTTTTTTCGTTAAAAGTGATGTTTCGAATTATCTGAAATTCACTGTTTCATTATTTACACCTGTAACAAAAATGCAATTGCACTCGCACACCTCCATTCGTAATCTTAAAACACCAGACTTTTCCATTTAGTCATCTCTATTCAAACACTTCATTGTGTCTTTTGAAAACAGGAGGAAAAAAAGGGGGGGACCAAATCAAAGCAAACTTTCACCGGAGAAAGCACACTGGAAAAAATAAATAAATAAAGCAAAATAAAAAAATAAAAAAGGGAGCTATTGAAAAGTCTGCTTCCCAAATGAATGTTCGAATCCCTTTGTGCAGTCACTGGCATGCGCCGATGATCCCCGCGAAAGAAAGGCGATAGAAATTCGAGCGTGAATGCTGACTAGCCAATAAGAAGCCGGGTCTGGGAAAAGGCTTGAAGGCTCTTTCAAGTGCCAATGGAGCGAAAGTAACAAGGATTTTAAGGATGTGTATCAGCGATTAGTTTTGACATTTCAGACTCCTCAGCTGGAACTTGCATTGTATGGTCAAAATTCGCATTGCCTTCTAAAGGTCCTCTTTGAAAGAGAAGATGAAATACGTCAGAAGCGTTTTCTAGACTTCTGACAATGACAGAGATCTAAATTCCTAAGGGTAAACAATTTCTTTTGAATCTGCCAAAGAATTTTCTTTCGTTATATTGATTGCCCAATGAAATTCAAAACAAAAGGATTTATGAATTAAGGGTGAGCCTCGAATTGCCCTTTCTGGAAGTTATGGACGTCGACACCCCAGGCAGTTACAAATCTGGATAAAAGATCTGGCTTCAAGATCACTTGGAACTACTGTTAATAGTCTTCCATAGACCAGAAGCTTTAACGATATCATGACTAATTGATTAACGCGCATTTTATATACCATTTGCATTATATACTGCATTCTTAAAATTAATGTAAACTAGAGAAGAGAAACTTATACGCGGATACTATATATGAGGTTACCGCCACTCCAGTAGGAGGATTAGACAGAATATTATAGTACAAAAAGTGCACAAAAAATTTCGATATAAAATATCTTGCCTTTGTTACTGTTTGTTAAATAACTCGCTCTTCTCTTCGTATAATATAAAGTTAAATTATATACTTCTGAGTGATATGACCGCTTTTATCAAGTCGTGAGATATTATGTCACTTGGTTTATATTAATTGTAATTTAAAATATTTTTTATGTAAATATCATCTTGATGATTGGAACTTTATGAAAACAGAAACTAAAATAAGTTGTTATTGTTACTTATGCTTACTTGCTTGACAGCAGCATCAGCCCAAGCCCACAAAATTCCTTGTGACAAGGAGCGCTGAAGATACGCCTGTCGTTGGCAACAGCCTTGAGCACCTTACAGGTGACAGAGCAATCTTGCTCATTCCGCCCCCAATTTTGATGGGCAGCGGCCCGAGGAGACGGGTCCGGGTGTCACCCCTTTTCCCTTTCACCAAACCACACGAGAGGGCTTTCGACTCGCCGCATGGAGTGTCGCCATGCCGCACTGATACTATACATTGACAAACATCCATACCTTCTCCGGGATTCGAGCCCGAGCCCTTCGGCACGGCAGTCAGCGACGCTAACCACTATACCGGTTGAGCGGCCCAAAATAAGTAATTATACAGATTTAAATAACTGTTTAAATACAGGCCTTCATGCCTAAATCCAAAAAGCCATGCCATTCAGATGATTAATTTTTAAAAAATTGCTGAACGTGAGAATATGTATTACGAAAAAATATATTATTATAAATTTGAAAATCATTGTTACAAAGACCGTCTTATTGTCCTTCGTAATAAGTATTTTCAAATTCTGTAAGTACCAAAAGTTAAGCATAAAGTAAATTTGTAATTATATTAGTTGTATATGAACTTCGCTCATCTCCATTTTTTAGCAAGATTCAGAAATTTTATGTATATGCACAACGATAAAGAAGTTACTAAGATCAAAAGCCTCTCAAAATTTTAAACTATAGCTTCCTCATATTATTTATAATGATAAAGAAGTTACTAAGATCAAAAGCCTCTCAAAATTTTAAACTATAGCTTCCTCATACGATTTTTTTTAACGTTACTTAAGCTTTTTTTTAATTATTATTATTTATATATATATTTTTTATTTTTTGGTATTGCTGGTTTGACATACAAACGCATTAATTTAGAGTGAAACTCACTCCTGATCAATATGTTTACTATACGCGCATGCACTACGTACTTAGCATACTATAATGATATTAAACTATACCCCATAACTACATTTAGTTAAATAAACAAAACAAAAACCTTATTAACCCTTTGCATTCGAGGCCTTTTTCGTTCGGGCGAACTCGAGCTAATATAACCAAAATCACCTCGAGAAAAGTTGTAAAAATTAAAACATCCCGGAAAAATTAAAGCTAAAAACTCAAAGCTACATTTATTTTATTTATTTCTTTTTCAAACAAATGCTATGCTGAGTCTAACTAAACTGAGCTAAAATTTGACTAAAGCCGTGCCTGGTCCACGAAAGTACTGCAGATAAGAACATCTTATCGCCCATCGTAAATGAACAAATCGAGTTCCAAAACGCTCTAGCACCGGAGATGATGTGGATGTGGTTAGGTTGGGTGTGAATCTGTTAATATTCAATTGTAGTTCGAATGAGTGTTGTTTTCTTTCCCTTTTTTAAATAACGTGAATATTAGTAGACATCAATAAAAACTGTAGAAATTACATTTTTGCTTATAATTTCATTTTTTATAAGCTACTTTTATAATTGATTTCAAATATTCTTATTTTTCATTTCAGATCTCACAGCTTGGATCAAAAGTCAAGGTATAGATATAGACAGCTTAGATCTAGCGGCTGATTCCATTTTTCACAAAATCTATGACAAGGAAGCAATGCCTCTTTTCCTTGATATGCCATCAGTGCCACTTGTATCTGGATTTGCGTGTGCAATACGCCAAAAACTGGAAAGCTTCGCTTCCTTAACAAGTGTAGCAAGGCCAAAGGTCAAACGAGAGCAGCTCTTCGAAACTGTCCTTCCAAAAATCAGCACAATGAGCGTTCCTTTCGGTTCAGGGATTACCGTATCACGCATTGGTGAGAGGGCTTTAGTACGAGTCTCTAACGAAGCTGATAGCATCAGGAGAGATGTGTTTACCTCTGTTTTTAACAATTCTTATTTGTTGGATCTCCATCTTGTTATGCATGGTCAAGACGTATTCTACTTTGTTAAGGACAGTGCTTGGAGATTTGTCGATGACTTGAACCAACTGCAGAGACTTGGGACAGCTATCAACACTACAGTTCATGAATCTAAACCCGAAGATGTTGATGTCAGAGTTCATTCAGAGCACGCTATACTGAACATTCGATACGGAACGAATCCACACAAGGAAAGGCAGAGACTTTTGAGACATGCTAAGAAACACGCTGTCGGCCAACGATGGGCTCAGGAGAGACAAATTATTTTAACCAGCCAAAGAGGATCCCAGAAATGGTCTGAAAAGGAAAAGGAACATATTCTTTCAACCAGTTCAGTACCCGGTTATAGAGGGGACTATTACCATGACGTTGAGCTGTACCCGGATCTCGCTGATGATCCTGCTAATATCGTATTTCATAAGTCAAATCAGAAACAGAGGTGACCGCCTTATCCAAAAATCGCATAAATATCCTAAAAGTAACCTCCTGTGTATCCAAAAAGAATTTACCGTTAATGCTGCTATTCAAGTTTAAAAATCTCCTCTTAAATGATACTAAAAGTTCTTGAACTTAATGTGTTTATCAGCATAAAATATATGATGAGCATAAAACACAGAGCATAAATCCCATGATGCGGATCATTTCTTTGTGAAATAGTTTCATTTCAACTTATATTACTGAACAATGAGAGTGCATTATGCGATATAATACTTAAAATATCGAAAATATCAAAAATTTTACGACGGTTTAAATTACGTAATTTACCATTGAAATATTAACCCATGTATACTACATATTTTCACAGAAAGAGAAAATTTCACTCTGTTGAGCTATCTTACGTTGTTAACTCACTCTCGATCTTAAAAATACAGTACAGTTAACTTCTTACGCATATAATGTTTTCTAAGAGCTTCCCAATGTTAAAAAATGAATGAGGTAATTGGTTGTTATTCGAACAAAATTCAAAAAAAAAAATAATTGGTATGTGAACCTTTTGTGAAGAACTATTCCATACACAACTTAATGTTATTTCAGAACAACAGTTGTTGTCAGGACAATCCTCTATTAAATATTTAAATTTTATTTATGTTTATCCCATTCTTACAGAGAAAAGACATGTTTTATGAAGCACAAGCATATCCCCATGCTAGTGCCATCCTGAAAATGGAACTTCTGATATTATGAAACCTCATATCTAATGGCTGCTCGGGATATTTGAAAATTTACGTCATTTTTCTTTGATCCATGTATTTTTCAAATGTCTTGCATAGAAGTTAATCGATGATAATCACTACATTTGAACTCAGCGTAAGGACAATTAGTAATGGATTAATAAGGGCGTCTTCTAAACTGAGGTTCCCCCCTGGTTCCCCCCTCTTCACTGCAGGCATCAGTGGAAGCAAAAGACAATGAAAGTTAAAAACCAAAAAGTATATTGCCATGTGCTATGTGCATACAAAAGAGTATTAGAAAATAAAAAGCTAGTTTTAAGCTTTTTATTTCATAGAGTCAGCAAATGAGCTTGAGATGCAAATGTTTCTAGGCTGAATCTTTTGTAATATAAATGAACTGAAATGTGCAAAGTTCTTTTAGGATGCCGAAATTTTAGAGGTAAAACTGAGCTTGGAGCTTAAGACCGTATAGGAAAAATTTTGTGTGTATAAAAATTTATGTGTAATCCCGGTATAGCATGTAAAAGGCTGTGTTCGGTGTTTCTGGTGATTCCTCACAATAAATTGCACGAGATTTTAACTTTATGCTGGAGTTAACTGCTATATCAAATGAAATACGTTTTATAACACCATCCAACGATTTATTTGAGCAATTTCTAAATTCCGAAATGTATGTTGCAGTTCACATACCTCAACAATGTGAGTCTTGTATTATTTTTGCTATGTTCATTGGTCGAATACCGTATTGAATGAATTTGTTTTGCATGATTAATCTGTAACAGAGTTATGTATTCGCATGTTTAATGCTGAATTTGTCCAAATATTATTGATGTATTGCTTTTACGTGCTTCAGCTTTATTTACTTTGCTACTTACTTATTTACTAGAAACGTTCTACCTAAATATTAAAATTTGTTAATGTACTGACTAAAGATGTTTTGAAGATGTGTTTTCTCTACACTTTGTAAGTCTGTTAAAAGTAATACGTATTTTGTGTTTTGTATTTTACAACATTTTGGTTTAAATGGCAAAATTTATCGCAGTGTTTCCATTGTTACTATGTAGACATGATAGTTTTAATGTTTACTGAGTGCTACACTAATTTTGTATTTGGAACTAATCGATTTTGAAATAAAATATGCTTTACGAGAGTTAATGGATTTTTGCTGTAACAGAAGACTTTTTTTTCTTAAATGGTGTAAAATTTTAAGTTACGTTCTTCATAGCAGAAGTTGATTTAAATGCATGCGTGAAATAAACTGCGCTCTTAAGTTTATGGTGGATATGCGCATAAAATGAAGAATTCGCAGAAAAGGCATGCATTTCTTTTTTTTTTTTCATTAGCCTGATATATGCAATGAGAAAATTTATCAAAAAAGGAATTTTTATTTAAATGCGCTTTTATTCATGTACATCATATTCAATATTGAAAGAAATAATTTTAAATGCTAAATTCAGGATTTTATTTTACATACGAATAATACGTAAAGTAATAAGGCGAGTTAGTTTATGTATTTCTAATTTAAAAACTGATTCATTTATGTAGATTAATATCAGAGAGCATTTTCGAGCGAAATTATACACTATAATAATTACAAATCAAATTAAGTAATAATGCATTTATCGACTGAAAAATGTTATCGTTATTACCTCTAATACTTTCTTCAATATTAACTTGCATTCAAAAGAAGTGCAGTGTTATTGTGTTATTCATAGTTATTTGTAGAAAATACAACCATATTTAATAGTTATTTATAAGAGTTTATTTTTCTTTTATTTAAGGGAAAAGAATATTTCTTTGGAAAATGTTCTGTGATAATTTAATGAAATTTCTTATCTGAAAATCTTACCTGAATATCTATACTCGGTACTAATACGTTTGTAGCTGGTTTACATTTTCTAAAATTTTTCCACTATTTTATTCAATGATATTTAACACAAATACCAAACTTTCTGTTCACTTCAGAGAAATATCTGAGAATCAGTTTTGTACCATACCTGTTTCGGGTTGTTTTGTTATATATATATATATATATATCATAAAATCCAATTTTTTGTTTTAATCATAAAAATGATATAAACCGAGGAAAGCTGCACACATCCTAAATGCTCTGTTTTTTGTACGAACCTACTTGCAGTTATTATATTCAGTTTAAAACTGCAATGAAATTATGATATTTATTCAATTCAAGAAATGAATGATGTACATAGCAACAAAAATATTACTGTAATACTTTGTGAGTGACATGAAATTGTGATGAAAACAGCATGAAAGTTTACGTGTATTGTTGCTGTATGTAATGACAATAAAAATAAAACTGGAGATATTAATAATAGCTGAATGTCATTTTATTATGAAATTTCTTAATCACATATTAAGTCATGAATGAAATTGATCAAAGAAAAGTTATCTTTTTTATCATTATTTACACACAGATTAGACTATATAAATCTAATTTAATTTTACAGTCTAATTTAATCTTTACAGATATCATTTGATAGGATGGTTAGTCCGTTAATTCATTTTAGCAAAGAGCTGAGTGAAGATCTCTCTGAAGGCCAAAATGCCCATTCTTCATGGACAGCTTCCTAAATATAGTCTTATGTGTAATATTAAGAAATATAATAACTTACAAATAGTCTACAGTGGAAAATGTTTAGCGAATGCTGTTAATTGCTTCAATTCATCAGATATAATCAGAATAATAGTCGATCTTTACGAGCTGTTACTCAGCCAGTTTTGTTTTCTCCAATGGCAAGACAAAAAGACACATATTTTACAAGAATGCACAAAACGCAAAATAATATAACATCAAAAAGACGTCAAACTCAATCAATAAAACGTCATTAAGCTTTCAGCGCACCGACAGCTCGGAGATACCATTGAATTCCAAGCATGTCATAATGTGGATACTCTTCGTTTCGGTGTAGATGACATAGTGATGACACAGTGTAAAGGACAATTAAATCCAACATCAAACTGAATTCCGAAACTGCTCTTGCATGTGATTTATTTGCTGTTTTTAAATCCAAAATGTTTCTCCAGCTCTTAGAAGAGGTAAGAATAGATAGTTATTCATTTGATATAAGTTCCAAGCATTTACAAATAAAGTTTTATAGCAAGGTAAGAGATCAGTTCAACTGTTATTTACATTCTTTCCCTTCTTTGCAATGATATCGGCTCACTAATTTCAAAGAAATTTCAGTGAGTAGGAAACCATTGAACACAAAAGACATTCTCCTCAGTCTTCACTCGCTCAATGAGAAATTGTCATTCGCGATTCTCCTCAGATCGACTTTCAAATCGTTTTGATCAACTTTCATTTGATCAGAACGATTTTCCTTGATTATTGAAAGGCAGATTTAGAATCTGACATATAATCACTTTGTTGTTGCTTCTAATCCCAGCTAATTTAGCAGGGCTAAACCGACTCCATGAATTCTTAAACTTATAGAAACATAAGAAATCAAAAACAGCACAGGATTTGTCGTAAATGAGAGAAAGTATATGAGTAGTTTCAAGTTCTTTTTCAACAGAAGTAGTCTTAGCTTTCAGCAGTCCCATTACCATTTGAATAATTGAAGGGTCTACTGCATTTTTTTACCAACTTTTGTACATGGGATGTTTGAAACGTATATAGGCGCAGTGGCAGCGCAATATAATTTTTAGCCAACATTTAAGAATAAGCCTCGAAATTGACTCATGAATATAATAAATGAATGGCAAACGAAACTGACTGGTAGTTATTATTGATATATAATTAAATATAGCCTATTTCAAGAGTTATACTTATTTCAAATTACTTTTGAAAATAGACTTTCATAGGCCCAGTGCAATACCTGTGAAAATGACTGATGAAACCGAATAGCAGCTATAAATAAAATATAATTAAACGTAAGCTATTTCAAAACAGTCATATTTATTTTAAATTACCTCTACAAATACTACTGCGCAGGATCGGACGCAAGCGCAGGTGGCTGACAGTTAAGAGAGTAGTAATTAAGAAATTAAAAATGCCATTTTGATTGCATTTCTTAGTAAAATAGTATGTCATTAACCGTTGCGAACGAACGCCGCGCATATGCACGGGACGGGAAGTTAGTTATGAAGTCAGATGCTCGTATATATGCGGCGAAAGAAGTCACCCAAAAAGAGTAGGACCGTGTATGCGAGTTTCACTCAGAATATTTGTTTACCACTAATAGCCGGTATTCCTCAACCACTGCACTAGACATAATGTATTTTTTTTTTTTTTCGTTTCTTGATTTTCAGAATATGACTATTTATTTTACTTTAACCCCTTTTTTTAATGAGAATGGAAGGCACATGTTCATAAAACGCTAACGAAAATTTTCCTTTTCTTCCCAAATCCCCACGGTTAAACTTCTAATCTGGATTGTTATTCTCTATTACGTAGTTTTTTTCCTAGTATTGTTAGCAGCAGTATTTTTCTAGTACCGTTTTCCACTGTTTCGTTATTTACTAAGGAATAGTTTTTAGTTAAAACTGTGAAATGTTCACAGTTCATCCCAGATTTTATTTCCCTTGGTAGATGAAGTCGCGGTTGCATAGAATGTTTTTTCCCGGAGGGGGGGCTATATGTGTAACATAAATGAAAGCCAGTTTTCTAACAAAATTCTGCTGAAGGGCACTCCATTTAAAGCACCTGAAATGTTTTTTCTTTAACAGTGATAAGTTACATAAATTATCTAAATATCATTTTCAAATGTTTTCTACATATATCTGCAATTACATGTCAGTTTTATGAGTTATTGGTGTGAGTAAAAAGTGTATGTTTGTTGTTTTACTCTTACTTCATTGGTAGACACTGCAACAATCATATTATTTGTTAAATTTCTTAAATAGTGTGCATGAATGAGTATCCTTTAGATGCTTCAATAAGGAGAGGAATTATTTGTATGAATTAGAGGCAGAACAATCCAATGTTCAAGTTGCAAGATAGCCCAAGGTCCGAATCTCATCTACAGTCAAATAGTTTCAGCAACCCAGACCATTAGGAATACTGGATTTTTTTAGGAATACTGGATATCCAAAAGGCCTGACCCAAGAACGTCTAAGAGACATGAGGCTATAATGAGAAGTTTGAGAAAGAGGTAATGTCGATATTCACAGTACTAGCTTTCAATAAATGTCAAAGAAGGCAGTCTAGTTAGTTGAAGGTTTACCTGTATTGATTCAGACTGTAGAAGCCTCATATTTATTACGACA
Organism: Stegodyphus mimosarum; assembly: GCA_000611955.2. Lineage (NCBI taxonomy): Eukaryota > Metazoa > Arthropoda > Arachnida > Araneae > Eresidae > Stegodyphus > Stegodyphus mimosarum. The sequence goes on along the minus strand of KK118372.1, from coordinate 226,667 downwards.
TCTGTTATTACAATATAAAAGATAAGTGGTAATTTTAATCCTAATGCAAGCCATATAATATGTTTTATTAATCAAAAGGCAGCTGTATGTTTTATTTAGGAATACTAGATTTTGAGAGAAATGATTTGAAAGCCCATTTTCCATTAAAGTATTCAAACCTGAAAGCGTACGAGAACATCAAAGTTATTGACTTTTTTATTTATTAGAATTTAACGTCAAGGTCTTTAGATACCAGAATAACATCCTCTATTGCTCCAACAATAATGAAAAAACAACAGATTGTGATGAATCTTAGACTTCATTTCTGAATGAAATTATGGAGTAAGTAAAGAAAGCTACAGCAACAGGCCCAGCAGATGAGATTTATAAAGCTAGGTAACTCATTATAAAGGATTTCTTTCCTCCTTACTTGATTAGTTTCAGGATTAAATTCTTGCACTGTATTACTTGAAATAGGATTTACATATCACGCAAAAAAATATGTAATTAAATTAATTAAATCTACTTCAGTTCATTTAAACAATAATAATTTTTTGAAATCTTTCAACTTTAGCAACGAAAAAGTTTTGTTTGCATTAACAAAATAATTCAGCTTTAAACAAAAGAAATCAATTATATAACATTTTAAAACCATGAGTTTTTAGATTTTGATAAATTAGGCTTAGTGACAAAATTCCGTCTTTCTTTTCGAGTAAAACCCTCTGCAGCTCTGTTCTCGCGGTTACATAAGCGAAACTACTGTCTCATCTGAAAAACTTTAACATAACTAGAAATCCGCAAGTGCACTGTACAAAATGACAGAAACGTATGAATATTATATATTTATATATACTCTAGGCGTCGGCAAGCCCACGTTCGGCAATAATAAAATTTTCTAAGCTTGGCGAAGCCTTCAGTTGGTCTTTTTTACTGTAAAATGTGAGAAAAACTATGCATAGATACTTTAAAAGCTATAATTACAACTTCGAAGCTTAAAACATTAATACTGTGCAGAAAATTACTCACATTTATATCAACGTTTTAAATCTTTCAGAGAGTGCTGACTGTTTCATAAAAACTAAGAATATTAGGACGTGCATATTCCACATTCGATCTCAGTTGTTCAAACAACATTTTGACTAAATAATTATCCCACCTCCAATGTAACAAACATTGTATTACTGCTGAAAAATTTGTAAAAATTAGCGAAAGTATGGCTGTGATATGAAAAATTTAAAGATCGCAGTATTGATGAGCTATTATTAAACAAAAAATCGAAAGCACAGCTTCAATAATTATGATTTCCTCTTGATGACTGATAAATCATTATGCTCAAAAAGTGATCTAAAGTAATGGTTTAACATTTTAGAACATAGGATCACAGATAAGATTAACCATAGATAAGGTTTTTTAAACATTTTTATATGTTTTTTGTAGTCAAACACGCAATGATTTTCCCAGTGAAACAGTGTATATTTTAAATCTCAAATTCTCCTCTCTCAAAATTACTCATCTAAACTCTTATCTATTAATATTATAGAAACATCCATACACTATATTTTTTTCTGCATATAAAACATTTTCTCTTATGTACACAGTACCTCTTATTAAATAGATTTACTTCTCTCTACTGAGACATACATATACTATTTCTGTTTTTTTATATCTTATTTTATATCTTTCACTTAACAAAACGAAATTATCATTTCAAATAAATTTTTATCCTTCAAGTCTTGTTAAATGTCTTTGAGATCCAAGTCAAATCAAACTTGAAATTATTGTAATATTCACAGATTCGTTTACACTTATTAAGATAATAAATAAATTCCTTAGATTTCTGACTTATATTGTTAGGGAATCTAAATTTGTAACATAGGAATATCTTTAGATACTTCCTAGACACATATTATACCATAAAAATCTGAATTATAAAGAATATTCTTATATTCTTCATTTTCATTTAAGCAAAACCAAATAAATTAAGAAATATTTAAACAGTCCAATGTTTTTCAAGAAAATTCTTTCAGGCATATTAAGAAAAAAGGTGGCTCGTTATTAAAGGAATAAAAAATTTCGTTACTAACAGCCCATCGTCACAAATTACGGAATTCAATAGTTAAGAAAGACATATTCTTAAAAAAAAAAAAATCTGGTCCAAGTTTTTAGAGAACATTCGGATTTTTTCTTTAAAAGTTAACATCTATCCAAGGCTGAATTTCAACTTACCTCAAAGTAAATATACGCAAGTTTATAAAAAAAGGGTGTAATTGAGTTGTGCCTTAATATAATTTATCTTACAGTAACATAAAAAACTACTGCAGCGCAGTTTAAGTTAAAAATTACAGACGAATTATTGCACGAGAACCTAAACTAAAACTACTGTATATTGTATCATACATCGTCAAACTTGCTTCGTGAAGACAAATAGTACCGTCTTTTTCCGAAAATAAGACATTGTCTTACTTTCTTTTTTGGTCCAAAATACGCGCTAGGGCTTATTTTCGGGGAAGGGCAAAAATAAAAGTATATTTATGTATTTTTGTTTAATATTTATTTTACACAGAATACAGAAATTTAAATTTATTCAATTACAGTCATGTCATCTTCTTCTGGAACATCGTCATAAATAAAATTCTGAATTATATTCTGATTTTCTTCCAAATCCATTTCCTGTTGAATCATTGGTCCGAATCTCTCATGTCTTGCGATATAGCTATCGTTAAATGAATACTTCTTGTCTAAGTAGCCTGTTCGTAGTGCATTGGAAACATCACTATCAGTTATTTTGTCCCATGAATTTTTTACCCAATTCACAACTTCTTGTAAGCCTGGTTTTACAAAATTACCTCAATGATTTCTCACCATTCTGTTTTCAATATATTCATTGATTTCCATCCGCAAATAAACCTTGAATGGCTTGTTCATTGCAATGTCAAGTGTCTGGAGGTAACCAGTCATTCCTGCCGGAATCATTATTTGATCAATCTTCCTCTCAGCAAGAAAGTTTTTCATGTCTTTAGCGCGGTGAGTACTGGCTGAATCCCAAACTAGTAAACCTCTATTTTGACCCCTCAACAGTGGTGGCAGCATAAAATCAACGCACTTTCTTATAACTGCTTGGGTGCACCAGGCTTTTTCACTTTCAATGACATAAATTCCTGAAATACGTTGAATCTGGTCTTTTTTACCTTTAGTGATTAAAAATGGCGATACTTTCTTGCCATCTAGACGAATCGCCAAAATACAGGTAACACGTGCACTATCGTAACCGGTAGAAGGAACGTAAATTGACGAAGAAGCCTTGTGGTGATCTGTCGTTTGACCTCCTTGGCCTAGGAATACCGCGGTCTCATCCATAGCAATCATGTTGGAGAGTTGGTATTTCGAAAAATCGATGCCATCAACAAAAAGCTTAAACGCAAGTGCACGCTTAACAACTTCATTGTCTTCCAGCTTAAACAATGTTGTTGATCTCCTTAGAGACAGTTCATATCGTTTAAGGAAGTTGTCCAACCAGTGTGACGATGCTTTAAATTCTTCTGTGGATATATCAAATTCAATTGCTGTTTCAAGGGCAAATTTTTGAATATCAGCCCTGCGCACAACTAAAGCCATTGCTCTCCTGCCTGCAATCCATTCCCAGATGCAATCTTCCAACTCAGAAAATAACGGCTGCCGACCTGATCCAACCCTGCGTTTTTTCTCATTTCCTTGGTCCACCAGTTGACACAGGTAATCGTAGTCTCCACGCCATTTACGAACCATATGGAGATCCAGCATCTTCTCTTTACAGAATGCTACAAGATTTACATCCCTGGAGTCTTCCACGATTCCCTTTTTGTACTCGACGGAATAGCTCGACGGACGGTACAAAGATGTTTTGTACTCATTTTAACTGGGGTTAAAAATTATTCACTTTATTTTTAAATAAAATTACGTATGAGGAAATAATCAGACTTACAAGACTGAAATGAATGAACGTTGTATACCTGCACTGTCGCTCAATGTAGACTGCTGCCTTATGTTGTATTTTTAAGATAAATTCCAAGAATTAATTTGAAACGAACTGTAGAGGTAAACAATTAATTTCTTGGAATATTTTGTTTCAACCTTTCTCTGAAATACGAGTATTAGGAAAGCTAAACTCATTATTACTTAATAAATCAACAGCATTTTTTAACGAATTCTTTTTGTTACATTATTTTAAAAAATTCCGAAAATCACGATAGGGCTTATTTTCGGAGGATGTCTTATTTTCAAAAAAAGACGGTATTTGCGTTGAAGCTAAACAAAGGGGAGCCAACTGCATTCAAATAAAAGAGCTACTTCAGTCGCTTCAAAAGAAATGATTAACATGTCATTTAACAGTTCGCGAAACCAATGAAGCATATACTCCGGGATGGGGGAAAGCATCAAGTAGAAGACGAACGAGGCGGTCGGGCGACCTGCCGATGTCTGAATGGCCGGGCGTCTCGGGCGTCTTCGATGCGAATAGTATATTTTGTTGTTCAAAATAAATAATCCATTAATTAATCAACTTGCACAGATCACCGATTTGATTTAGGTCGATACTTAGGGGAAAAAATGGTACCACACAACTTTGAACTCTTGGCACTAACTGACCTTCGATTACCGACTCGACAACTATTTCGCGCATGCACCAAAAAGTATTAAGGCTGAATCTGCTTCGACATCGATTCGACAGATATTGCACACATGCGCAAGAACGTATTACGCCTGGATGGAATTAGCCCCAGTAAAGTAAAATCAGAGTAATTTTCTTCCCTCGGCTGTCTGAAGCAGCCACTCCTGTTTGACGAAGCTTTCGTTCTTAACGTACATATTCTTAGTACTGACCAGTAAGCGACTCGCAGTACTAACCAGTAAGCGAGAAGCACAATTTTGGTTAAAAGCCAGGCTAATTCTAACTCGTAAGTATAGAATTTGATTTAATGCCCTGGAATACAACTGTTGAGTAAACATCTTTGGTTCCCAAATTGAAGCAGATGCTTACTCTACAACAGTGAATCTTAGGTATAATAGCGTGCATGAGCAGTGATTTTCAAAGATAACAATATCCCGTGACATATTTAAAACTAGTCTTCACTGTCTTATACTCAAGTTCAAGTTTTAATTTCACTCTTGCTGTTTTAAATAAAACCCTTTATATATTTTTCATTCTCATTTGTATCAAATTAAATACTTCTTGCTTAACTGGCGAGTGTTGATTGAAACATAACAAGTATACGAACGATAAAACTAAATTACAAGAATGTTCACATAAATAATAACTTCGCTTTATAACCTCTGTTTATCGAATTATTCCAATTTATTCAGTTCCGTAACATATCTGCTTACGAAAATAGTCAAAATTAAATTCGAGGTGCTGCAAATTTAGTTCCACACTTATACTTTACATTGAAAGCATTAACCCTTAATTTACTTCCCGGTCCTATCAAGTACATCGATTTTTAGTGCCAGTTGGAAAAGTAAAAACTTCTGCGTATTACGAAGTGTTTCGTGCAGCGTTTAATGCAATTTGTTTAAATTATCCAGAAATAACAAAACACTGTCGAAACAACTTAACTGCAGGAATCAAAATGAGCACCATTATATTCCGGAACTATAATTTAGTGAGGCAAATGAATTATGAAGAAATACAGTAGTCATCATTAGCATAATTACAAGCTTCGTTCCCCACGCAGGAATTTTGTTTTCTTATCACGTTTTCAAACAATTTTTCACCCAAAAAGGTTTTTATTCTAAATATAAATTGTAATACTAGCACATGTATTTGTATTCTAGGAAATTTATTTCAGAATTTTAGCATCCCTTTCTCTTATTGTATTATCTGCTGGCAAAAGAAAATCCATTCATTTCTTTACTCGACTTCGATGAAAACTCGAAGCTTGTTTATCCAAGGTACAATCCAACTATTTTGGCTTTCTTAAACCAACAAGATTTCAACTTGGGTAAACTAAATATGAGGTTTCCAAGGAAAAATGGCTACCTGATGGTGATCTTAAAACGGCAGAAGAACTTTATTATGCTTATAAAAACATCACCTCTAAATCAAACAAATCTGATTTTTAGGTAGCATCTTTTCCTAACGCCAATTTCTTTTTCAAATCTAATAATAATTTTTTCATCATTATACGGAAGTAGCCAAAAAGTAAAAAAGCACCTATCATGCAGAAAGCAACAAAACTGTCTGCGAATTGTATCGATTTTGTTTGTTCTCAGTCTCGACCAAATTTTCACTTCTTGCGAGTACAGATTTAATATAGGAAGTTTGGCGCCTCCGTGTCTAATGCTAAGATGTACAAAATGCGATATTTTCTTATGGCTTCTTTTCGTAAGAAAGACATCGACATTGGTAGGTCAATAGCTAAAACTTTATACGAAGACTATTAAACTTTAGAATCGCTACAAGTAAAAGAATTTCAAATTATCCGTGTTTCCACTCCTTGAATAGGTTACCGTCAATCTCTTTCTAATGGCAGTTTTCGAAGCAGTGCTAATTTACATATTTTTAATATCTGATTTTCGTTCCCACTATGTAATTTAAAATAAGTATTTTTTTTTACTTCAGGGAGATTTTAACAACAGTAAAAATTCTGTTTTAGGGCTTTCAAATGAACAAAATGTTATTTACAACTTTAATGCATTTCAGCCTCTTTTTAAGAAACCATTTACGAAAAGTGATAAAAATTAGCTCTGTATCATGCAACAGGTTATCCAGGTGACAATAATGGTTTTTCAACACTCTCAGTGCACATGGTTTGATTTGTTGCATACAAAGAATGATGTCTGTTTTCAAGGTTCTTGCATTAAAGTAGACTTTGAAAAAAATAGAAAATAATAAGTGAAAAATTTGATTGAACTCTAGTTGCAATAATCGATAATAGAAGTCTCTTTTCTTTGAGCAGATCCTATTTCTGTAATTCTAGAACACTTCAGTCAAAAGCTAAAGATACACTGTTCACTTTGTAGAGTCATTAGGTTATTTCGAAGCAGGAGACATGAAAAATAAGCAACGCCTTCGCCGGGAATCGAACCACGGACCTCTCGATTACGCGTCGAGGGTTCTGACCACTACACCACGAAGGCATGCGAAGAAGGCGGGAGAAATACCTTATATACTCCCCCTTTTAAAGGGCGATTGGGGAGTAGGGGCCTCAATCGCCAAATCGTGGTGATGGAGAATCATCATCCACCACCTTCTTTTAGTTCGGGCGCCACTTGTAGAGTCATTAGGTAATTTCGAAGCAGGAGACATGAAAAATGAGCAACGCCTTCGCCGTGAATCGGACCACGGACTTCTCGGCTACGCATCGAGCATGCTGACCACTACACCATGAAGGCATGTGAAGAAGGCGGGAGAAATACCTTATAACTTAAGTGGGTAGCTTGCGCTCTACCAACCAAAAATAGATTTACTTAGTATTTGCTAGCAATATGGATGGGCTAGCTCCAAAGTCAAAGAAAAAATAATGGATTTCTGATCATATTTTTTTAATTGAAAGAAAAGATACGAATAAAATTTATTTCGTCAAACATTATTAATCTATTCTGCGAAGCGCTGGATCCATACAATCAAAATTTCGAAAGCATTTTATAAGTATATTTTTGCACTAGCTTCTTCTTGAAATGGACTGCTTTATCTTGCAAGCATTCAGAATAACACAGACGTTCTATAGAGATCTGATCCCTTTTTAGAAGCCGTAATTTCTGCCGTTAAATCCTTATGACAGGTAGAAAGATTGATGAGGTAATCAATGCATCCGTAAGCGTACATAGCTTTTCGAAATGTTTCTGGTCATGTCACTGCCCTAATTGGTACACGAAAGTCAACTTCCTCATATTTTTCTCTTCTCACGATATTTTTCAATTGGTGTATGATTATAAAACCATTTTCTATCTACCAGCTGATGATTTAATATTAAATGAAGTGAAATATTATTCATCTTACTAATCAACTTATGCATGAATAATTCTTAAAATGTGAACTGCAGCTCTTAAAAAGGGAGAGTAAAGTTTAATCATTATTCTGATATGCTTGCAGGTTCATGAAGAAAGAGTGGTAAGAGATACTATATCCTGGAAGAACGAAAGCGTAATGACAAGAAATACATTTAATTAACAATGCTAGAAGAGTTTCGCTCACTGCTCGCGATCAGTGGGACAGGATATATGAAGCTGTCGATAAAAGTGCTAATACTGTTGAAGAAAGCATGAGCAACAGGTTATAATAATGTAGAACTATTAGTATAACATATCTGTGTTGCTGGCTTACTATTCGCATTCCGCTTTGCTTCACAGAATGTTTTGCCGCTATGTTTTATCTCATTAACCTATTTTAAAATGTTCAGAAATAATTAGCGAATAAACGTGGAAAGCATTTATTATCTGTCCAAGCCAGATAATAGCTCTCAAAGTGTCCGTCATGAGATTGTTTGTGATACATCACAGAAAGGTTTGAGGTTCGTTTTTGGTTTTATCATATGTATATATATGTCATTTGAACTAATCTATAATTATTAGATAATTTATGATTATGCATATATTATTTTGTTATTACTTTTCTTTTTTAACCCCTAATACTCGAAAGGATCCGCTGAGGAGACATTTCTGCTATCTCTTATATATATATATTACTAGCAATGTATTAAAGCGGGCATTCTATAAAATACACAGTCATTTTACAGAATGCCATAAACGGGCCGTCAATGTATGAAACGATTAGCATTGGAAAGCATTGTATGCAAAGCATTCTATAAAATTCCAGTGACAAAGTATGACATGCATCTCCGATTCGTTTCTAAAATCCATACATTTAATGCATTCATACATAATCCATACGCAGTTCGTACATTTAATACATTCATTACATAATTCCATACATTTCATAAATTTTTATACATCGTTTTCTTTAATAAGAAAGGCATAATTTGGTTTTGTACAACTTCCATTTTTCTTTACGTGCTTTGAATAAAAATTTTTCAAAGGCATTCTTTCATTTATTTTCCATAATAACATTCGTATTTTTGAGGAATGCAAGCCTTTTAAATAATAGCCTTATCATGAAAATTTTCTATACTTTGTCTAAATAACATTTGCCATTCTATAGAATGCCTAGGGATTACATAGAAAAACCTATGGAAAATATATAATAATTCTCATATTTCATACTTTGCCTAAAACCGCCAGGCATTATGTAAAATGCCTGGATACATTGCCTGTAATACTGAGACAGACAGGCAGATAGATAGATAGATAAATAGTTTTTTCTGTAAAATTTATACTAAAAAAAAAAAAAAAAAAAAAAAAAACGACGCACCAAGAAGGAGTTATCCGAATGGAACGAAAATCGGTAAAAGTGATGTACATGTACAGAAAAACGAATGATTACAGTTTGAGAAAAATTGGATGATTTATTGAAGTGATAGAGCTTCACAAAGTGAGAAAGTCAGTAACGCGTTTGTCCACCTCTGGCCCTTATGCAAGCAGTTATTCGGCTTGGCATCGATTGATAGAGTTTGCAGATGTCCTCCTGTGGGATATCGTGCGAAATTCTGTCCAACTGGAGCGTTAGATCGTCAACATCCCGAGCTGGTTGGAGGGCCCTGCCCATAATGCTCCAAAGGTGCTCAATAGGAGAGAGATCCAGCGACCTTGCTGGCCAAGCTTGTGCGGCGATGGTTCACCCATTCCTGCCAACATCGTCTAATAGTGGCATCGCTCCTGCTCAAATGTCGAGCTATTCGCCAATAAGACCAACCGGCTTCTTTGAGCCAACTATACAACCTCTCTCAAATTCTGACATGTGCGCATATCGTTCGCGCACCTTATGCGAGGCATAGTTACTGTCTACCAGAGTACACGGAATGAAATTCGTGAAGAATTTATGACCTGGAATCTTAATTTCTCCTCTTAAATATCCTGCCAGTTGCGCAGATCAGACGCGCTGTAGCGACAACCGTTCATTCATTGGCAGCCAAAATGTAAAATTTTGCATTTTCCGTCGAAACCTGTATGCATATCAATTAGTGTCCAATGTGCTTCATATCTTCTTGTGGTGTTTTTTTTTTTTTTTTTTTTTTTTTTTTTTTTTGTCGTCTAAGAGTGTATGTCCGTAAGTTTACAGCCCTAAGATAAAACGCCAATGGTTGTTGCAAACTGTCGGCAAATACCCAGTAGTCCTTTTATTGCTATTTCGTTGAACCACATATTGTCTATGTGGTGGAATGACTATTGAGAATTACTTCTTGCTTTATTTATATAGCATAATTCGATCTGTTGTATATATTATAATATCAAATCTCGATTGTTAAAGAATAAAAATATTAGTATCCACATATCTGTACACTTGTAATAATGAGAAGTCTGGGAAGTACAGAGCGAGAAGTGTTGCTGTTTAGAAAATTCTATTCAACTTACTCTTTCCGTATTCCATAAGAGGGTTAAGTAAGCTCCACTTTCTTTGGTCTAAGCCTGAAGTTAACACTGTTTTGGAGCTGCTGTTTCGTAATTTAATGATAAAAAGTTAAACTGATATTTAAGCTTCATTTAATTCTTTATTTAGGAGCTTCGTCTTCTAAGAAGGCACATTTTTACTTAATCAAATTCAATGCTTTTATTAGCGTTAACAGCTAATAACGCAGATGTTTTTAAAAAACTACTAAAAGAAAAAAAGTAAAAAAGCCCGATATTAGTTTAAAGGTCCAGTGCGAAACAGGTTTTATCATGAAATGAGTAAATGAGTTGAATAAGAGATACACGGTTTGAATATTCGGGGTACGATTTGTTTTCTTTCCCCAGTTGCCTCAATTCTTTTCTTCACCAGTAAAATGTTAATTTTTTTTCTGTTTAAATTTGGCCAGCACGTACTTGAGTAAGTTTGAACTATTTTATCATAAAATACTTTGGACGTAAATTTTAATGAAATATTAGTTTTTATATTTTTTTAATTTAAATGATGACAGAGTATATTCTGAAATTTTTACTGATTATCATTTTTTTCATGAATACGGTTTTAATATTTTATATTTTTCTGAATTTCGATGATGTTTAATTATGCTATATTTAAGTGTTTATTACTATATCAGAAATCTAGTATTTTTATAATCGTCGTTGATTTGCTTTCAACGAAAATACATATTGCTTTTTCAAATACTACTTGCGCAGAGCTGAAGAATAAAATTTTTAAACAATCATGAATTAGGTCAGTTATTTTATCCCAAGGTGGAAAAAATTCGAAGAGCGACCATGAGGCATATCGTAAAGTTTCGAAGCAATTTTCGAGATCTACAATTTTATGAGATATAACAAAAAACCAGAGGGCTACGTAGTTTCATATCCCATAATCTACACTAACCATTACCAAAGAAATTTATTAGCCACAAATCAGAAATATAAGTAATTAGAAAGCTAACTATATAAGTAAATAATCATTATATTTCACATATATTTTTAATCTGAGCTGTTTTTTCGATATGGTGGTGGGACTGACATTCCATCGGACCCGAGTTCGAATCCCGCAGAAAGAATGGACATTTGTAAGTCTATGGTTTTATGTCGGCGTACGATTAAAATATTACAGAGCTAAGTGTTCTCTCGAGAAGTTAGTGGTGGAGGAAGATTGTTAGGATAGCTTTGAAACATCTATCAGCCGGAATTTTCCCTATCGAAATTGGGACAACCTGGGCAAATTCGCATTATCAGTTGTAGGATACTTAAAGCCTTGGCTAACGATATGTACTTACTTATGAATGTACACACATACGTTTCTTTAGTTAATTTGTCAACTAGAGGCCGATGGGAAAGCTACTGAACACTGGTAGTTTAAATCCAGGGTCGGATGCACTAAGTGGTCAAATTTTATCCATGTCCAAAGTGAATACAAGCTATTTTTTCACGCAAATCTCTACGAATGCATCTTTTCTTTGGATAATTATTCTCCACGAAACAATCTATCTTAATTATACAAAACTTTTCTTCTTGTTTTAGTATATTTCACTTACATAATTTTTTTGCTGTATTTGGCACTTTATTCTTGAATTAAAAAATGACAATTAATGAGTATTTCTTCAGTTAATGTTCTTCGAGATATCTGTTAATAATACTTCCGAAGAGCAATAACCTCATTTCTCGCTTATAGATATATATATATATATAAATATAATGCGACTTTAATGTCAACCATCTGTGAAAATACAGAGAACCAGAAAATGCCAACCATCTGTGAAAGAAATTAATGTGAATGGCAAAGATGGGAGTGTCTCTTTTCTTTCTTAATCTTAGTAAAGTAAAAATAAGCGATGCTCGCCGCCATGTATACCCTCAAGAGAACAAAGACATGATTGTTCTCTCTCATTGTATCAATGATTGCTGTAGTCATTTGCAGCGATTTCTTATATTTCTCTTTTGTGATAAAATTCTATCGCAGCCATTTCTACCAGCATAAGTTTCCCAGATCTTTAATAAAACCCTCAATAACTTCAATGTTTTTTGGTACTCCCCCCCCCCAAAGGAAAAAAAGTATAGACCATCAAAGAAAAATGGGAATAAATCTGTTATGGGTTATCCAGATTAATTTACAGTTATAGTTGAATGCGATGTACGGATTTTTAGTGGAAGCTGTTCTAGGCCATTTAAAACTAGATTTTATTTGACTAGTTTCTCAATTCTACAGTGAACACGTTTTGTTAAAAACTATATCTTATGTCACATTAAGCCTCCCCAAGAAATACATTTATACAAAATGTAGTACTGTACAGTTTCATATTGCATTATTCTTCATTTAAAGCGCTGATCATTTTTGAAATTTTAGCAGATTTTACAATGACTTCACTTAAAAGTGTTAATTAAACTGATGTGCGTGCATTTAAACAAGCTACTTAGATTTTGAGAATCGTAGCATGTAGCAAATGTGAAAATAAATGGCCCAAATTATAAAGAAAAACAGCTTTTTGTTTAACATTTAAAAAACTGCTAACCTTTAGTATGAAAAGCAAAGTTTATTAATTTCAGAACTATTAAAATTAATCAGCAATGATTAAGACACTTACATGTAACAACGTAACAAAGTCTTGTTAAACATAATATCAAGCTCAATGTTTTAGGCACGGTGCATGCTGCAGGAAAAATTTGTTAACTGCATACCAGTTCCTTTCAGTTCACCAGTTTTATATTCCTTTGGCTAACGCTGCACTGAGTTTCATTTTGCCAAAAAACTCAATTATACTAACAAAAACCTTTAATAATAAATGCTTTTTATCACCCAAAAGGACACAAAATACTAGTAAGTACACTGCGCCAAAAAAAAAAAAAAGTTCTATAACTCTCGTTCTACAGGAACGATTGAGTAAATTCAAATTGCGTTTTTCCTGTCTCGAAAGTGCGACTTAGGATATACATTAGATTTATATATAGCAGCATTTTAATGTAGGTATTTTGGCACAAAATCGGACTCTTTCTGAAATGACATGCCAATTTTTTTCCATATTTCGATTCTTCGACTTAAATTATGCATAAATATTAAATTTTGTAAAATTTGGTGCGAAATTTACGGAGAAATTCAAACATTTATCTTGGCGCATTATTTTCAGTTTGCGCCAAGAATAATTTACTCGCCTAATTTCTTAATTTATAGCAACCTATTTTCCTTTCCTTTTTTTCATTGTAGACAAGCGGAAAAAAAAGTCATCGTTCATACTTTTAAATAATATTAACAAAGTGCGTAAACCACATTTGGCTTTATTATCCCTTATAACAAATATGCCAAATTTCAAAGCGCGCCAATATGTAAATTTAGGTGTATCTTAGAAAATTTTGAATAAAAAACTCTAATTTTTTGCAGATGTGCCTAGAAATACATCTACTTTAAAAGGATGCTAAAACTTTTATAGGTTATAATAAAAAAATTTTTCAAAAAATTGATAAAAAAATATTTAAAAATACAAATTTGAAAAATAAATCATAAAAAAATGTGCGAATTATATTTGAATTAAGCCTAAATTTCGAATTCTGGAAGAGGGAATCAAGTGAGTTTAAGAAAAAAAGAGATATTGGTAAATATATATCAAATTCAATTAACACTAACGAGCTAAAACTTTGAGCGCTATTTTTTTAAAAACTACTCGTGAGATTTTTACAAAACTTGGTAGTTTAGAATATTTGAGTCGTAGACTCGAAATATGGAAAAAAATTGGCATGTCATTTCAGAAAAATTCCAATTTTGTGTCAAAATATCTCTGTGTCAAAATATGTCAGAAAAATGTTATATATATATCCTAAGTCACACTTTCGAGACATGAAAAACGCAAGTTGAATTTCATCGATCGGGACAGTA
>KK118372.1:202029-212310 GCA_000611955.2 Stegodyphus mimosarum | reverse complement strand
TTTTTTTTTTTTTTTTTCGCATTGTACATACGTATTACCCCCTCGACCGTCGGCGGAAATTTCGGGAACGGTCTCCAATCGTCAGTGGCACCGCGGAATTCTAAAGAACACGGTCATTCACGATTGGAGCTAAATCACGTTATCTGGCTTGTAAACGGGATAATACGTAAGTATTTCATTAACTACTTTGTGGATGCGTTTTTAGAAGTGGTCGCAGTTACCTTTACAAGAAATAATTTTTTGCATTATCTTTCTACCTTGAATGTTCATAAATATAGATTATTTGTTGAATCCCTCAGCTGCTTAACGGGTAGCTATTCCTGCTTTGCAATAATCTGGTCTTTGGCTGAAGTTCCAACAAAGAACTTCCTTATCCTCTAGTAAGCTGATTTTATCTTTTGAGCATTTCGGACCAACCTCATTATCTTCTGATTGGTTCTACTTAATCTTGCCACAACTCATATGTGTCCAGTTCAAACCAACGAGATATATACTGGTAGAGAGCGTATCTGCAACCTCCAACCGGTTCCAACATTAGTGTCACGTGACTGCTGGTCGAATTCCGAAAGTCCGGGAATACTTTACATTCATTTCTACGGGACGAAAAATGACTGCTCTGCTTTGTAACATAAAATTTAAGAAAAAATGGTTATCCGCTGCAGCGCCTATGGATGTAAAGAAAGTTTTGTAAGAGGAGGACCTGTAACCTTTCATAGGTTAAGTTAAAACTGCATGATTTATTATTTTATTTTCAGTATTATTGTTATTTTACGATCTCTGTTGAATTGGTTGGAAAGTTTCAGCCATATTGTATAAGAAAATTGCCACTGTATATGACATTTTCAGCATGTATTATTAGCATCAAAATGTATTAAATACTTTGACACTATTTACTGGAACCGCCCTTTACAAATAATTGAATTTTATATTCTTTTTTGTACCCGGTTGAAATAGAAAGCTGCGCCAATTGGCGTTAACCTTTTTTCGCCAAGTCGTGCGCATTTTAGTTTCGTAAACAAGTACTGCCAACGATAAAGAAACGTGCTATTATTATTATTAAATTATTGAGAAAAGATTGTTTACTTTGTTAAAAAAAAGCTGAAAATCTTCATTCATGCAATATTGAACATAAACATTTAAACAGCATTATTTTAAAAATCAGATTATTTTTATAAAGCTCAGTGATTTATCATTATTTTCTATAAAATCAATTTAAAATAAAAATAATCTGGACTATAATTCTGTCTCATCTACGATGCTGTTGGAAATTTATCATAATTGAAAAAATATGATGTGAAAAATTTACAATATTTTAAATAATAATTATTTTTAAAAAAAGGAGAGGGAGAGATAATTTTTAACTATATTATCAGTTTGTTTTCTTTAATCCTAATGATAAATACTGAGTTGAAGTTTGTCATCTTTTGATACATATTCAATATAAAATATTTGTGTTAATAAGATGTATTGATCCCCCCATGACATACAGATGAGTGTGGAAATCAGTAACTAAGATTGCATTATTTTGTTCCAGTAATATAATGTCAAGAAAAGGCAGTTATTTTTCAGTGTTATACGCACAAAAGGCAGTCACAACAACAACCCTACCGGAAAACAATTTAAAGCAGCATATGTTCGCTTACTGATGCACCATCATATAATGACTTCAGGTAGTACAAATTGCATTGTTTTAGATGATACAAATATTTTAAATGTAAGCAATTCCACCAATATATACTTGAAGTCGATTAATTTCAACTCTGCAGATACCTTTAAAGGAGATTTTGATTTTTCTGAGAACAGTGTTATTGAAGATCATTCTTTTGCATTAACAAGCTGTAAACAATTCTCAGACTTTGTTAGTGATGTTGTTGTATGCACTGCAGGTAGTGTTGTTAAAAAATTGAAAAATGCATTAAAATGGGATACTTGTATATATTCCCTAGCTGATAGTGGTTTAACGGTTGATTATACACAAAATAAATTAGTAGTTAGAAAAAATAGGGGTGGATTAACAGTTCCATCTGCTAGTGTTGTGAAGATATGTAGAGCAGCTGAGAAATCCTTTCGATCCACCCAGGTTTCTGGTAAACTAAAACAAAAAAACATTATGGTTTCATTTATTTCAGATAGTGTTAAATGTGTAATAGAAAACTTTCCAAATAGATTTTTAGGCATGCATGAACATATTTTAAATGATGATCCTTTAGATAACCATAGAAGTTCTTTGATAAAAGCCATTCTGTTTGAATACCTGAAAATACGACTGTACTATGCTGGTAAAGTTGAAACAGAAAAATTTCAGAACAAAAACGTACATAGTGTTAACACAAAAATTACACTTTTTAAGGAACAATAATATTTTATTAATTTAAAAAAAGAGGGAATCAGATTTATTCAGCATTTTACTAACACCTTTGAAACTCTTTTACGAGGGTAAGTTGAAAAATAAGTTTCCCCTGTCGACTGTAGTCAGAGTTGTGTATGAAAGTCAAAAAATAGAATGAGACATTAAAGATATGACATACCTTTATTTTATTTTTCTCGTACGAGTACGTTGAGACATTTGTCATATCGCTTGATAAGCTTCAAAAAGTCCTCCAAGAAAAATTCAGGGCTTTGCATATGAAAGAAGCGTTGAATGGCTATGGGCGAAAGGCGACACAGCAGGAAAACGCAACGCGTAAGTCAACGATACACCATTGGGTAGAGGTCGCTGCAAATCAAGCAGATGGCGCTGTTGCAGTGCCTGTGCAAAGCGGGGACCAGCCTCTCATTTGAGCCCCGGTAAGTATGGAGAGAAGGTGCGTTTTGAATTCGTGGTCAAAGGAGGAAGTGAGAGCGGTTATCCGCCATGAATGGGCACGTGGAGTATCAGGAACAGAAATTCATAAAAGCCTCGTGGAAGTCTATGGGCCAGGTGTGATGTCGAAGCAAATGGTGCGGAGATGGTGTCGCACATTCAGTGATGGACGTCAGCAAGTGGAGGACATACCGAGAGCTGGACGGACGCGCACGGCCACTACAGATGCAAATGTCAGGAAGGTGGATGACATCATTAGAGCGAACCGGCGTATCACCATCGATGAAGTAGCGGAAGAACTTGGAATCTCACATGAGCGAGCTCAAAACATCATCCACGACATTCTTCGATACAGAAAAGTGTCAGCACGATGGGTGCCCCGACAATTGACCTCGACACACAAGGAACAACGCATGGGAAAGGCGCTTTGGAAGCAATACTGAAGTGAAACAAGCCGTTCAACGCTTCTTCCATATGCAAAGCCCTGATTTTTTCCTGGAGGGCTTTTTGAAGCTTATCAAGCGATATGACAAATGTCTCAATGTACTTGGTACCTATGTGGAAAAATAAAGGTATGTCATATCTTTAATGTCTCATTCTATTTTTTGACTTTCATACACAACTCTGACCACAGTCGACAGGGGAAACTTACCCTCGTATATAACTCACACTACATCTAAAAGATCATAATTTAAAATATGTTTGGGTCACACTTTATAATTTACTTTTTGCTAATTCTAAATCAGGAAATGATGTGAAAATTTGTGTACTAGTGTATCTTAGCTAATAATGCATGATTTAATCCTATTTTTTTTATTTAAGCTAATGCATAAGAATGATCTGGTAAAGCAGGAATAAAGTGGCCGTGAAATGAAACTTACCAAACATTATAAGTAAAAGGAATAAAATGGTATTAACTCATAATATCAACAGATTGCCTATACGTAAAAGTGCCACTTATTTATAACTTAATCACCTCAATATTTGATTGCAGAGTTTTTGCGTTCATAGTAATATTTGTTTAATTTAAGATTTTTTAAAAACCTTTTCCTCTAAAACTATTTTTTAGCAACATAAATATATCATAACTATAGTATATATATATATAGTTTGTCAAAGAAAACCATCAAAACTACATCTGAGTGAACTTTTCCAGGTTTGAATGAGGCTCTCACCATTATATCTTTACTAGTTTTCACTTTCTGTTCATAAAAGCTTTTCTTTTCTGCGAAACAGTCAGTTTTATTTAAGACCTGCATTTGTTAAAATAAAAGCATGTATTTTTAATTTGTAGTTTTTATTTTTTTTGCACTGTTTTATGTATTCATTTTTTGAAACTAAATATCGTATTCTTTATATATCTATAAAGATTTCCATGGGTTTACAAGCTAATTTTTTAAAAAATGTATATCATCATAGTTTTCATCTAAATTTTTTATTATTTTAGATTTTCTTCCTAAAAATTATTTAACCTAAACAACGGGGCAAATAATTTAAAGCGATTATTAAAAAATAGATAAAATATTCCGAAACGAAAGCGTTAAGTTATATCTAAAAATAATTGTTAAAAATCTAATAACCTAATTTGAGATCGTTATCTGCCGATTGCCAGGAGACGGAAATAAGAAAACACTTCCCGCCATATCAAAAGCGCGCCATACCTGCGATAAACAGCCTAAGCTATCACTCCCCATGAGCGCCAAGACCATAAGTCACGTGGTATATGCGGGCCCCGGCCAGCAGACGAATTCCCTGTAGAACGAGCCGTCTACTTCTTATATGAAGTCGTTGGTTCAAACCTTGTTTAAATATATTATACCAGCGTATCAACACAGAGCAAATAACTCAAAAGCAACACAATTAACACAAAACTAAAATCTATTATTAGCTTCGTTTTGGCTTTACTAACTAAACAGAAGACAATAACTTTGCAGTTTGTCAAATAAAGTTTACAACAAAATCTTACCAGTTCGCCAGATGTACACGAAAAGAATGTCCCGAGGCTAGAGATGCATTTGCGTTCTATCCTGTCAAAATTCACAAGAAGCAATTTAATCATATCTTACCTCTCCACTGTAAGTCAAACCAAACTTACAGACTTTTAGACCTAGAATATCAGCAAACATGTCCCTTGCATGTAAGAATATATTCATATGTTATCTAGAAAAAGAAAAAGACGCTCGAATAGTCACAGACAGCAATGCTCAGATGCAAACGGAAGGCCTCCGTGAAATATAGGCACTTGCTAAAATACCAATATTCACAAGACAGTGGAACGTATGGAAATCTATTTCTTACAAGAATGAGAAACCTCATTGAAACGAAGCTAAGATGTATGTTTTTTTTTTTTTTACATAAGTAACAATAGTATTTCTAAAACGACCATAAGGAGTTAAAAACTATGCATACACAGAGTGATCATTAAATCGAATTAGACCAACTAATGGTGACCTTGCGAATGCAAAAAGCAAGGAATTAATTATAAATGAGTCACGATGTCATACACTCGTGATGCAAGAAAGCAGGATTAAAGCACATAACGCGCTTACAGTTAATGTATCCATTTTTCGAAAATTTTCGATACAATCACGAGGATTTCATAGCTCTATAGGGTTGGAAAATAGCGTAAGGCTTTGAAACATTTCACGTAGAACTAAAAACAACAGAAGTATCGTTTTTAAAAACTTGCAAGGAAAATAGTCAAAATCGAAAAGATATTAAAAAAAACTCTTGAGAATAATCAAAAATTGTTTTATAATGGATACACATTACCAAATGATCAATATGTTTGTTCTCTGCTGTTTCCCGTATAGTGCATCATGTCAGACCCTGACTTATAATACAAAAGTTAAGCTGGATTCCTAGCTTTCTGCGCTGTTAAGTTTGCTATTAGCTAGTAGATATTTTATGATCATCTTCTTATGTGTTGACTAAAATGATGTTAAGATCACAGTATCACAATGCGTTATGCGTGTCCTGATATTATGTTAATGCGATTTTGCACGACGAATATTCAGTTCTATTCAATTGGGGATTTTATTAGCTCCTGAGGCGCTATTAGTCTCAAATATCACTTTTTCGTCCGCATGACTTTTCAAATGTGGTCACTATCTATTCTAATTTCAGAAACGCAGTTAATGCAAATGTGTAAGAGTACTATTTAAGTCAATGGTTCACCGACTTCTACAGAGAGAGAGTGATTTTCCTGACTAGCGCGCGTTTGCCTTTTGGCTACGTTCTCTCTGAACAACCACGCTCGGCCATACTTTAGGCCCTTGCTTGGCTTCGCCGATTTAATTGATATTTAGGGGCCAACTACTTGGAATTATGATAGCTTCGGCTATACCTTTCAGATAGCTTTAGTTAAGCTTAGTTTAGATTCCTAATTATTTAAATTCAAGCCGAAGTGGGGGCTTTCTGTATACTTAAAGTAGGAGTTGATTGTATTTATTCTGAGAAATAAAGGGTAGTTCACCCTTCTTAAGTCTTACGTGTTTATTCACACACTTAAGCGATTATTCGCTTGTTAGTGTTCGTGGGATTCTAAGATAGAACATTGGAGTTAAATAAGAAAGCCCCACAATAGTAATTAACATTGCATCAGGAATTCTAAATACAAGCTGTTTTTAAATATTGTGTTTTTGCTGTTGAATTTTATGAGCGTAAATGTGAAGAAAGTTATGTTTAATAATATAGGCAAAATGTTGTGCAAGTCATCTTGTTAAGAAATCTGACCATTAATATGTTGAACTGAGAAAAAATTGAAGAAACATTAGGCAGATGTATGGCAATACTTTATTGCGAATTCTAAAACAAAATACTGCTTTTAAAAATTTTCTGATTTTAGGGTTGAATTTTATATGGAGTAAATGCGAAGAAAGCGATGTCTAATGGAAAATGTAACTGGAAAACTAAGAAGAAATTAGTTTACAGGAACGAAAAGTAGGCTGACATTTGTCTGGTGACATATTTATTTGATTAATGCTTCAAGGTCGCATGTTAAAGTATACGACAGAAGAGCTATTTCAAATGCGAAATGGTGGTAAATTAATTACAGCTGTAGTCCCCACTATGGTCAATGAAACCATGCAAACGCGCATACCTTGTGTAATACGTATGCCATATAAAATTTTGTGGGATGGAATTCTCTGTTGCACCTGGTCAGTCAAATTAGCAAAGGTCCGTGCTAGTTGTGAATAGTGCTGGATTTCTCATCCATTTATGTTTTATACGTGTTCGGCGGTAGAAAGATAGTGTTGTGTAGCAAATTCACTTATTTATTTAAGTTTGACTTAAGAATTAAATTTTATTATTATTCTAAATTTATGCTACACAACGTTATTTTACTTAATATGCTGTATTTATATTTGCTTTAGGTTAATTTTAATTAGGGGTTTGGGGTACTTAAGATTTGTACGTATTTTCCACGCGTATAAAACCAAAAATTCCACGCTCGTAAACGCGTTGAAACACACAATGGAATTAGGTGCCTTTCTACGTAATAAACTTGATTTAATATTACTGTTGCGTTATACGGGTTCGTGGATTTGAGAGTATCCGATGAAAACACGATGCAGAACGATAAAAAGCACAATTTATTTACAAGAATCACTATTTACATCGCAGTTCCAAAATCACCTTTAAAAGCGTCGAAAATCTACAATAAATACGCTGAAACAATCAGCAACACAGCTTCAGGCTGTAACTATAAAGGTAGCTTCACGGCAACACTAAACTTATAATAAACACCGTGGACCAATCACCAATACACTGTCAAGCTACACTGTAAAGGTAGCTTCACGGCAAAGCACTATCTCGATCGCTTTCCGTTCACAAAACTGTCGCGTTGCTTAGCACTCACAGTAAGCAGCTATTCTCGCAATCCTCACAACTAATCACACTGCTTCACAATCTTGCAACGACTGGCTCTCAGAAACGCAAGGATTTATATAGCTTTTCCAGGACAGGAATCTCGACAGGAAGTTATTCTAGAAGCTTCCCGATTGGACCATGGGATATCGCCAATTTGGTCGCCAAATGGGCGATAAAGTCGCCAATCTGGCAACCCTACCATACATTATTTTATGGCAACCCTAGTGCTATGCCGGAAAGCTTACATACGGGCGCAACCGCCGAATTTTTCGTAACATTACTTAACTTAAGTTGATCCTCTATTAATTTATATCACTGGATGCAGAAAAATTAGCCTTTTAATTTAAGATTACTTTCAAGATTCTAGCTTTAACAGTTTTTAAGATACAGTCAATTATTTAACAAAATTTTTACACTTTGCTTGTGAAAAGGATTTAGGGGGGGAGGATTGAAAAGTCGCATTTTTAGCTGAATTCTAAGCTTTGCTTACGTGTTAAGAGGAATACAATGAGAATTTTCGGTGTGGTTTGGGTTTGTAAGTTTTTGCTTGCACCTGCATCGGATTCTTCGCATTTCCTTTGGCTTGCTTGGCATCTTTTGTCTTTGTGTTTAGTTCAACACCTCGGAATTTGGGAAGATTTTTGCAGGGGTGTGTTACGGGGTTTGGAGTACTGGATTTTTCACCTTGTCTAGCGGAACTTGGCGATATATGGTTTCCTACCTTGACAAAAAGCCGGTGCAGGTGTCGTTCCTCCTCTTTTTTGGCCTGACTTGACTCTGCTCTTTCCGTACTTTGAGCACGGGTTTATGGGCAGTTTTAAGGATGTTATTTATATATGAAGCGGAGCTTTCGCTTCTTTTAATATGTACTTTTAAATGAGTACTTAACAAAAAGTTGTACTCGCCTCGGCCTTATTTAGAAATGTTTTTTTTTTTTTTTTTTTTTGTAATACATCCTACCTAAAAGGGCTGTTTGCTCCTCAAAATGATCCTAAATAAATAAGATTATGAGCTTATAAGGCTTCCCTTAAAGAAGTAAAGGGTTACGTAAAATCCTCGTTTTCTTGCCTCGGAGATTTTTTCCATCGGCTGAAATGTCTTATCCAGTTTTGGACCTCCACGTGCTGCAGTCTCCATTCATGTTTGTGAGGATCTTGCCTTGGAGATTCTGCAAGAAATTTGCTTCAGCTGGTTTAATCATTCAACAGTTCTACGTGATATGGGACTAGGAGTCCAGTAGTCCTGGTTTCTTGTCTCCATCCTGCTGTTCACCGATGAGAATGGGCATGACCATAGATTCTTCCCGGGCCTGAGACATCAAAGTATCGCCGAAGTATTCATTCCAACATCGTGGCATTCTGATGAACCCATCTACTACATCATTTTCCTTTCTACAAAGTTCCGGCTAGAGATCAGATAAGATTTTTTATTGTATTCTAGTAGTCTTAAGAAAAGTTCTTAAGTTCTTAAGAAAAATTTTTACTTCAAATTACAGTTTATAATTATCACCTAAAATAGCAAGAGGGGTATTCAATTATTTTCAAAATGTAATTATGGTTTAATTTTAAATGTTTGCATCTAAGGATTTAGAGATGTTGAGGAATTTAAATTTTAGTATCTTTTGATGAACATACTGACTGTGCTGAAATTAAAGTAAATTGTTAACTATCATAAAATATCTCCAGTTTTAATACTTCTAACTTTTCCTAAAAGTGTGGTTGGGAGGTAACTCAGTTAACTGAATCTGATAGAACCTAATGAGAAAAAAATGTTTAATATGATTTTTTTTAGTTTGATTAAGATTTTTTTTAAATTACTAAGAAATTAGAAATTTTGTTTTATTTGGTGAACTACAAAAATGTTGCGTTAAGGTATATTGTAAAACTGTACTTGCTGAGTTCAAGAAAATTGGAAAATTGAAATAGAATTTTCCCTCCTTGGTAATATTCTAAATCTCTTAAGAAGGTGGTTCTGCAGTACTCTGTCAATTGAATACAAAATATTAGAAATTTTTTGATGAGCTATAATAAGGTATCTAATTTTAAGTTTTTTTTTCTTGATTGGTGGTATTCTTTAATTCCTTGTGAAATAAAAAGGAAGGTAATTTGAAGTTGTTAGGAATAGCAGATTTCCTTTAATTTTCTGTTCAATTAAAAGGTGAAAAAAAACTTAAATAATTGTTATGATTTTTTATAAAATTTTAACTCAATGAAATAGTTATGCTTAATTAATAGTTATAGAAGTTTTATGTTGTTTATTTTGAAATTTGCAGAATTTTGTTGAAAACGCATGTTTATGTTTTGCTGTAAAAAAATTTGTAAAATTATCTCAGGTTATTTTCATACTCCGGGGAGGAATGGGTTTATTACTAAAATTGATTTTTACATAATTTGATATGTTTAAAAAAATAAACTCTAAGGTTTTCTTGAAAGTTTATACTGATTTATGTGTTTCTTTTCTGATATGTTAGGACATTGATTCACAAGCATCAAGGTTCATTGGGTTGTTCACTAAAATTAAAATTACACAACGCAATTGTTAAAATTTGTTTAGTTGTAGTCTCTCCATCTCAATTTTGATTCAACAATAGGGTGATTTCGCAGGCC
>KK118372.1:86177-200670 GCA_000611955.2 Stegodyphus mimosarum | reverse complement strand
AATGACTCTAACAGCGGAATGGTAGCCTGCGAGATCACAAATAACCTTACACACCCTCTGGTGCTAAGTTCAAATTTGAATTTGAAAATCTTTAAGATTTTCCTTCTTTAATTTATTTTGCTTATTTTCGGAGGATGGGTGTATTCTGTTACTGTAACATTTTTTATATAAGTTAAGATATCAGAGTTTGCCATGGTGGGGAAAATAACCCGAAAAATCTATTGACTTGTAGCATGTTTCTTTTTTCCAGTGTGCCTTAAGATTGTACCTATTTCTTCTACCTCGACTTTCTAGCCTGTAACTCATATATAGTATATTATTGTATTATTCTGGGAAGGGCATTATGGAAGAACTGAAACTTTTTTTCTCGAAATTTAAACTTTGCAAAATCACTATGCTTCATTTCTATTGCATTGTTTATATTTATCTAATCATTGTTATACACTAATTATATTATTAATCATGGTTTAATTAATTATATTAATCTTGGTTATAAATTAAGTTTAAAGATATTATATTAGTTTATTTACTCAAACATAAAAACAAGCGGTGCAAAATATTTTTCAGGTGTATAATAACTATGCATTCTGTGTCATGTTAAGACGGATATTTCATCTCAGCATTAAATTATCCAGTTTTTTGCAGAAAATGGGAGGTTCGGTAATTCGCACATAAATCATACTACAGAATTCGAATTAACTACAGTGCAGTCCAATTCGAACGTCCCTCCACTTCTCTTCATACCCATCCAGCTCTCAAAGGAAGTGGAATCCAGAATTGACAAGCAACAGACTCACACCCCGACACACTTCCCACGAACCGAGATACAGATCTACACAGACGGCTCAAAGCAGGAAAATGATGTAGGCAGTGCATTTGTGCACTATGAGAATGGCAAAATTGAATGCAACTGGCAAGGACGTCTTGAAACTCACAATAGCATCTTCCAGGCGGAAGTGCTGGCAATTACGGCTGCAGTGCAACATCTTATAGATAACCAGATCCCACGAGCAACCACCTATACCGATAGCCTCTCAACTTTGCTTGCACTTGAGAATCATCATCATGTCTCACCGTTCATATTCAGTCTCCAACGTCTCCTTACGCAACACCCTCAATACAATCTCAACCTGGTATGGGTTAAAGCCCATGCGGATAATGAGGGCAACGAGGCTGCAGACACGTTGGCCAAAGATGAAATTTCCAACCAGACAGCCCAACTCATCACCGTACCTGCACCTTCCTCTTATTTAAAGGGCCTCCTACGAGAACATGAAATGAACCAATGGCAACGAGAGTGGACTGAATGCGAGACAGGCAAACAGACTTTCAACCACCTCCCGAAAGTTTCCACCGACCGACTCTTCGCCGTAGCACCTCTCACCTACTTGATCACGGGTCACGGCGCTTTCCAAGTTACTACAATCGCCATGGCATCTCAAATACCGATGTCTATGTCTGCGGATCAGATGGGCCACCAGATCATTACGTATTTGAATGTCCTTTAACGGCTGCACACCATCTTCCGCTACCTACATATAAAAAGGACGTTCACCGGTTCTACGCATAAAAGAGCGGTTAATTCAGTCTCCAGTATCATTAATACCATCGCGGCATTGGGCACAGACATTTGACAACCGTGCTAAAATGACGCGGTCAGCAGACTTCGAACTTCAAGCTGTGGTATACTGACTATAAGCTGTACCACTAGTCCAATGGACTAATATTTACAGCATCTGCTGTTCACATCATTGTGTGTTTAAACTCCCCTGCCCACCAATTTAAAGTGTGCAATACTAATAATTCGCAAGTACTGTGCCTTTCGCGCCTCTACGTACCAGTGCATTCCCATCTGTATTCATGCGTATTAATATGTATGTATGTCTTTTTGTGCTTAAAGTGATTATGTGTTATGTACCTGTTTTATGTGTTGTGTGTTTATGTATTTTGCGCTTTGTGTCTTGTGTATTATTTGTTTATGTGTATTTATGTGTTTTTACGTGTATATATTTTTGCATTTTTACTTTAAGTATTTACCAATACACTACAGCTTACCTTTTCAATCTGTAATACGTTCAATTCTACTCACGCCCTTGTAAGGCCATGTACTTCCCTTTGACAGCCTCAATAAACTCCCGGTGCAGTCTTGTGGGGCTCCAGGGAGCTATTGCTCTAGTTAGAGGAGGGCGTGGGACACATGCCTGTTTACCTCTGTTAGACACCAGGCGTCCCGGTCCTCCGTAACCTACCTACCTACCTACAGAATTCGAAATTCTAGGAATTTTCACAAGGAATGGTTTTAGAGAAACCGATTTGGAAGGAAACTTGTGTTTTCCTGTATGCTTATTACCACAGCGTTTAAAATAAATTTAATTAGCAAGCACCTAGTAATCCTAAAACTAGTAAAATCTGATGTAAACGAAGTCATTTGATTCGTCTTAACTGCATTTATGAATTATAAATAAAATATCACGTTGTTAACTTTAAAACAATCATTCTCAGCAAAGTTGGTCGAACTCAGCAGACATTCTGTGCAACGACAGAATGAAAAGCTCTAAAATTATTTATATGAAAATAACAAGCAGATGCTTCAAAACGTGTCCTCGACAATGCAAACAGAAGGCAACTCCGAATACACCTTATTCAGGTTCCATTTTTTCATAATATAATGCAAAAAAGATATGCCTGCAAAATAATCAAGCAATTAACTGAGCAAGCTGTTTTGTGTGTATTTTAAAAATCACTCTATTCTATTAACTTACGTTTCTTTCAGTATACAGTCTCTGTTATAGTTTTTAATTGCGTATAGTTTTCAGAATACAGGAAGCGAGGATGATGAGCAGACAAGAGATTTCCCAGAGACAAGAAAACGAAACTAAGTTCAACTGGCACAATTCAATTTTTATCGATTGCTTGAACTTTTATTTTACCCTAAGTCGTAAATTTGTTTCAAAGTCTTGTTAATTTGTTTCTAATTTTGCTTATTATTAATGCATAATAGAATCAATAATAACTATTTTACAACAAAAATAATACAAATAATTTTTCAGATATTTTTTTCTTTAAGTTGTGAATCTCGATACGTATGCTATGACAGCAGCATTCAAGTCTTAAAACGGAGGGTGCAATTTACTTAATATTACAGCTTTCATGATAATTTTTTGTTCTATAGAATGCACACATTACAGCAAATTTATTCAGACGCCAAAGAAACAGTCTTTGGTGGTATGCAGAGCAGCTGAAAACTTTTCATTTAAAGAATGCTTACACTGCTTATCTTTTATAAGAAGAGATTTCAACATCATACAAAAGTAATGAAGCATTAAATCTTTGACCTACAGCTGGCTTTCATGCGTACTGCTCATTAAACGATGGTCGTGTAATATAGTTACTCAAGTATGCTAAGAGTAAATACAACAGGAGGCAGCTAGTAACACAAATGTTTGCTCAACAGTACTATATGTATTTACTTTTACACTTGCCTAAAATGTTTTCCGTGAATTATCAGAGAAAAAAAGTGTTTTATATGAAACTGCCCTATCATCTTCAAGTCGGACAGATTGATTCTGTTGAATATATTTATTACATAAAACTGCCTTTTTTGGCATAATTTAAGGATAACCGGAGGCTATAACTCTGGGCCCGGATTCGAATCCTAGAGAAGGCACAGATGTTTCTAAAAATGCAGTGTCTTTGCAACACGGGGCACTTAAAATACTTTAGAGCCAGATGTCCTCTCGAGAGGTTTGTTTTAAAGGAAGTGAAGTACGGAACCCATGCATCCGTCACCCAGGGTGTTCTTCATCAGAACTGAAATTCAGCTGGGCAAATTTCATTCATTAGATAGTCAAGGCTTTTGCCAACGGCAAATCACTTTCCTCTCGGTCATGATTAATTTGTGGACCTGATTTAGTCTAGGGGCTCAGGTCAGAAGGGTTAGTCACAACATCACATAAAAGATTTCGTTTAAAAGCAGTTATGAATACTGAATGCAAACATATCTTAAGTACATATGGTAGTATAAGACATAGATGACAGACTTACTCTAAGAGCAATCTGTATCATTAAAAAAATGCAATGCTGACATAAAAATAATCTGTTGACTTCAACCTTAACATAACTACTTTATAGTCAGGCATACAAATGATACACGACGGGCATCCAATGAACAGAGTGGATTCGGAATGGACTGGAAAAACGCAACCTGAAATATACCAGCATAAAAGGTACATTTTTCGACCTTGTATCAGTTCGGGCAGTTTATGTCAGCTTATATCAATGATGTCAATGAACTGCTCAGCTCAAGCATCAGGATGATAAGTCAAACGATGTTTACCAGTGCTTACAACAAGACGCCTTTAGCTGTTCAAAAGGACAGCAAAAGGCCTAAGGTGGCAAATTCTTCTGCGATAGAGAAAGCACCCTGATGGTTTCGCTATCTGCTATTCAGAACCTATATCCCACAACTTCTAAACATAAAATGTCACTAAGCAAAGTGCTACGAAGACTGGCAGTGGCTGGACTCCCTTTTCGGTGCAAGTTATAACATCTAACGCTAGCTGCTGGATATCAACACTAACGTATATTTTAGTGCCAATGCCGATAATCTTGGAATGTGTCAAGTTGAAGCCTCGTTATATTTAACGATGAATCTTTGTTTTCACTTGCTTCAGATGACCGCAGAGTTCATATATGGAGACTCAGCCGAATGTTGCTCACCTTACGCTGCGTATCGCATGAGTTCATCGTATTTGGAATCACGGGTTTAAAGAGCTACTGCAGTGGTACCCGGTCACTTTTTATAATTATGCGCCTCACTTTACCTTTTCGATGATACGTCAACGCTATCTTCCTATTTTTTATATTGCCAGTATTATCGCATCTGTCTGGAGTTATCTTTCAGCAAATAATACACAGTGTTCGTCTCTAGAAAATGCGTATGTAGAGCAAAGGGGGTCTACACGTTTTCCTCAACTGCACGACTGTGGGGCATGTTAGGACACGGTTACTGTCATTTCGCAACGCGTGTGAAATTTCCAAATAATAAAAGTACCTGGCAATAAATTCTAAGAACAGTTTTCAACATTTGTCAAACACCATGGCAAATAGAATATCCTTATAAAAGACAACGCATCCTACCCATACACAGTGATTCAGGGCATATAATTGCTTAACAAGTGACTTAATTGCTATTCATTTCTCAATGAACTTCACCTTTTTTTTGTCTGTTACTTTTCCAATGCGTGTTATTTTTATTATTTATTTATTTATTTTTGACACAGAGTCCAATTAAAATCTTCTTTCGAAATAAAATATTAATAATAAATTTGAAAAAATTAGTTGCATTAGGCTGCTGTTATTCTTCAACTTTAATAGATATTTGCAGGATATGAAAGAAATTTATAACATTACAACCGATTTTCTTTTAAAGTTTCTTTTAAAGAAAACGTATTTCATAACATGAAATAAAACCATGATACGTTAATCTATGAAATATTTATGAAAATGAAAAAACATTAAGACATGAAACACTAAATAACACATGACCAACATTTCCTTACAATGAACTTGTAAATGCTCCTTACAATGCGGTTCTAAATTATACATCTTAGCATGAAATAGAATGCAAACAGTATACTCATAATTATTTAAAAGGCTTTCTAAAAACATTCTGTGATGGAAAGGAAGAGAACTTTCGTCTAGAGCTGTCACATGTTACTAGATGAGAGCTTTCTTTCGCCTCCATAACTTTTATAGAAAACTTAATTACTCATATGATTTAGAATGCCTCAAATATTGAAAAATGTTTTTTAAAATTCTTTCTTTATATGATTATCATAACAAAATGCTTATTTTCCTATCAAGAGCTTGATATTATTTTTACTTGCCTCTCTCAATAAACTTTTCAAGAGAAAACACGTCAAAAATTGTTTTAATATCGCCCTCATCTCTTATGCTTAAATTTCTTTCCTTTTCAAACTTCTTCGATAACATCAGCTTCTCTCCACTAAAAAAATTTCACAGTTTTCGATACGCTGCATCAATAAAACAGTTTCGATCAAGGGGTATAAATGGAAGGCAATTTAATGGAAGAGAACAAAAATGGCATTTTCTCCCATGTGTAACATAAACTATATTTTTATTCCATTTTTTAAGGAGAGTCTTTAAAATAAGTTTCTTTCTTTGGGTTTTTATAGGAAAGCTTGAGAGATTATGAAAAATTTATACAGTATGAGTAAATAATCAAGTAATAAAGAGATCTAAAACTATTCTATTTATACAATTGCATTTACATATTATATTCGATCAAAATGCATAATAACGAGTTTTGGGCTTTTAAAGATCTAAAGTTGATCTGAAGTTTCAGGAATTTACAGTTGACACTAAACTATCTGCGAGACAGTAATGTCTATCATGAGCGTTTCTAAATTGTACAGCTAAATTATATTTAAAGTTATAAAATGGTTGAAGCCTACAAAATGGAAATCTACGGGAAAAAAGAATGGGTTATGGTAAAAAAATATTAAATTAAGTTTTTGAAACTTCCATTAAATGCTCGATGGAGTTGATTGTTTATATGTAACTAAAGCTTTATAAATATTTTAAGTACTTCTGTCAAGTTAACATTTAAGGAGATTTTAGTTTTTTCTAATCTCTTAGAAAATCAATATGTATATTTTAACAGAATTTAACTGAAGATACGAGTTTTTTTTTCCGCTTAGTCTGCAGCAACACCCAGTTCTCCGATGACGCAAATCACATACTGTAAGAAACATTTACTGGAATCACTTACTGTAAGCAGCATCACATTGAAGGAAATGCACTGGTTATCAGTCCACGTGGATCAGTAGAAGAATGAGATTGTTGGAAGAGAAAGTGTACTGCTGAGAAAGATTGGAAACCAGCTGTCAAATTTCAATCTCGTTGCCAGCTTAGATGCATCAACTATTATAAAGAAAGCCTGTTTATAAACATGTTATGTGGATCCGCCTTATACTATTAATTCGTGAACCCGAAAAGATACACAAGCGACTTGTCGTCTCGCTTTAAACATTTAAGTTGTAAGGTTCTACTGTCTATCTATTGTGTAGAATCTGGAGAAATAGTGATTGCACCGAAAAAGGGTTAAAACTTCCCTTTATTAAACTCTTTAAATTATTTACAATGCGTCAACTTGACGCTAGCATACTACGCCTCTGCTTGGGCGGTAACTGAAACAGTAGAATCAAACTCAAAATTGGAGATATTCACAGGTAGTAAAATTAAACTACAGGGCTCATACAATCCTGTATCATACAGCGCGTAGATGAGTCTAGTGGCAGCAAGATAATAGCTGTCAAGCCACGTCTAACCAGCAATAACTGCTAAGCGGAAGCTTGCGTACAACAACGCACAGAGACTTCCCAGACTCTCTCTGTCTCTACTGAAACGTTGATATTTAAACTTTTTCTCCCACTGGTAGAATTTGCATTCCTTACGCGCGCTACCAAATTTAAATATTCTGGCACTGACAATTAGGGGAATGAAGACTTATAGGAAAGTAACTTAAAATTAAGTTTAACTGGTTATTTAAAATAAATATCAATCCCTGCAAAGTAAAGTAATTCCAACTCAGAAGGTTTAAAATACACCTTTTTATTTAATCTTCAGTTTCAAGGTTACAGAACCTGTGTAATTAATAAAAATATCCGCAGCTTGCGGGAATAAATGCTAAAATAAAATAAAATATCAAATTACAAGGTAAAACCAACCTACAAGCTTAAACTCTCTCGAGTATTTACCGCTAGCATAGCTGAAGCCAAAATAAGTAATACAGAGGCTGAGAGATACAAAAACAAAGAAAGTCAACGATATCTACTAAAAGCTGTCTCTTGAACTAGAGAACTCGGTGCTTAGGCATATTAATTAATTTGCAGCCTGGTGGCAGCTGACAAAAGTAGAAGGAAAGTAAAGGCAAAGATGACTGGTTAATAAACATAAAACTCTACAAAGTTAGTGATAGATCGAATTTTTTTGAGTGAGTAAAAAATCATTTCGTAGAAAGACGCTGAGATTTTGCTACAGAAACCATATATTAAAGAGATTGAAAAATTCTCCTCGTGAAGTTCTTAGAGTAGATAAAAGGGCTTACCTCTTAGTAGCATTATAATTACATAAATTTTGTATAATAATTATAATAAATTTTTTAACTGAAGGGTAAATTTCGGCAAAGAAAGACATGTTGAGTAATTTTTAATTATGTTACCCGCAATGTGTGAAACACCAGCATCCTACAGAATACCTAGGCATTTTATTGAATGCCCGGCATTTTTAGGTAAAGTTTGAAATATTAGAATTATTAGATACTTTTCCTAGGCATTATATATAATAACTAGGCGTTCTATAAAGTAACACATGCTATTTAGATAAAGCATGAAAAAAGATCATGATACGGCTATTATTTTAAAAACGTGCATACCTCAAAAATGCAAATATTGTTATGAAAAAATAATGAAAGATTGCCATTAAAAAACTTCTATTAAGAATACGTAAAGGAAAATGAAGGCTGCACAAAACAAAAGTTAGGCCTTTCTTATTAAAGTAAACAATGTATGAAATGTACGAAATTATGGAATGAATATAATAAAAGTATTTATTGGGTACGGATCATGTATGAGTATATTAAATGTATGGCTATTCGAAACGAAAGAGAGATGCATTTCATACTTTGCCGTTTGTCATTTGGCATTCTATGGAATGCCTAAGAAATGTATGAAATGTTAATCATTTCATATATTGCCAGCTAGTTTCTGGTATTCTATAAAATGATTTGGTATTCTATAGAATACCAGCTTTCATACAATGCCTATAACAATTATACTGGCTTATTCAATTAAACACTGGAAATCGCAATGACGGATTATTATCGACAAATTCTGAGAACTGTGTTAAATTTTATCATAAACAATTAATGCATCATGTTTGTGTATAACGTATATGTTTACTATTGCTCATAGTAATTAATCATTTCATATACAGGCATAATGCAAGATCTGTATGTGTTCGTTACTGTGTTACAAATTCCAGGACACAACGCAATACATAATGGTACACATTACAACTTTTTAAACATTTAGACAAATCATAAACAAGAAGTTTTTAGTATAAAAGTAAATTATGAAATCATTTAACAAAAATTTGTCAAATGAATTACCATTAAATAATCTTTTACTGGTTAACTAGCAGCAATTGCCACTATGCATAGCACTTCACAGTAGAAGGGAAATTCAACGAAATTCATATTTCTTGTGCATCCCGGAAAGTATATATCTTAAGATTCCACCTTAAACTGCTACGGCTGACAACACTACTACCATGATTAAGAGTTCCCACTACGAAATGATAGCCGCTGGGAAACCATTTCATAATTACAAAAGCACTTCACTAATAACAATATAGCTTCGGTTAAGGTACTGTTAAGGTTAAATTAGGTGATTTTTATGAAGTGAAAGTATGTTTGGAATAGTCAGAAAGGTTGTTGGATTATGAAGGATTCAAAGTAGAGATTCCGATAATTCTTTTAAAGGAAAATGCTACTATATGAAATATCATACCCGCATATCTTTCTCCGATTATGTGCCCTTGTTTTCGAATAAAACTTCAAAAGCTGTCAGGAATTTCATCTTAAGAACCTGCGATCAAAGAGCAAATTCTGCTACAAAACTGTTTCTACTATAACATTATATTCTAATCAGCAAAACAGCTGAAAGCAGAGTTTCTTTTTAAGATATATTGCCGTTAAAATTCGAAGAAAAAGGGAAGATTTCTAGAAGAACATGAAACAGATTTCTTCGCCTAGATACTTTTAATGAGTTTCTAGTCGCCTTGAGTATCGACCTTATTGAGTTTCAATAAACTTTTCATTTGTTGCAATCATCACACACCATGCAGTTAGGGAAAATTTCGGCTACACTTCCACGTTGCGGAAGGAGTAGAAGTAAAAGCGTTTTCTATTTGCCTTTCTGAGGTGCATTGTTTGGTTAATGATGCTGGTATTTGGATAGAATACAAAGGAAGTAAATCGACACGATAGCGTGCAATTCGTTTTGTATTAAATTTATGATTCTAAATAAAATCGATAATTGAATGTAAAATTGCATATTTAAAGTAATTAATAAGGACTTTGTAGAGTCTCACTTGTTTTGGTAACATACATTAAGTTGAGACACGTAAATAAACCTAACAAATTGGCTCTAACCTACACCAGCCTGATATCGCGATCTGCAAGAATAAAATAACGTCATAGACAGGAATGCTATTGTAGAATATTAACTAGTAACGTGACCTTCAGGAGGCGGAACACGCTCTGACTAAAACATCCTCACAATCTCACTTAAATACACGCGAGCTAAAATTTGCATTCTAATAGACAAACGGAGGGAGAGAAGTGATAGTAGAGATTCGTAACATAAAGTAATTGCTTAATTAACATAAATACCTTACAATTTATCTATAAAATTGAGTTAAAACCAATAATTCCTTTTTCACAATTTCAAATTTATAAATGAAACGCTATACTATCCAAGGCCATTTATGAAGCATTTTTTGCACATTAAACCGGTATCAGTTGTTCTCGGTATTTTGCACCTCTCTCTTTTTGTTTAAAAACTGGAA
The DNA here is from genome assembly GCA_000611955.2 of Stegodyphus mimosarum. Lineage (NCBI taxonomy): Eukaryota > Metazoa > Arthropoda > Arachnida > Araneae > Eresidae > Stegodyphus > Stegodyphus mimosarum. Next base: position 190,017 of record KK118372.1, on the reverse strand, counting down.
TATTTTCAAGGAGAATTAAATCCTTTTGATCATAAATGATAATAATTTAAGGAATTATTTCTTCTTCCCTTCAGACATTTGTACTCGTCACTCTTTCTATTGTTATATTCGAGTTAGACCAATTGTAAAGGGACCAGTATGGTGAATACATTCATATAGAAGAGTCTATTATAATCGTTTCAAAACATACATTCATTAAAACAGGAAGTAATTGCAGGAATTTTCACATTTAAGCAAACGAGAAACATTTATTCAACATTATTTCTATATATACCTTATTTACTCATGTATTTCCCATATTTCACCACTAATTTTACAGCTTGAAAATCGGGAAAGAAAACTACAGGCCTGTATATTATTTCTAAAGAGACTAAAAAGATCTAAAGATCTAAAGATTTCTAAAGATTATTAAAGAGAGGGCCTTAAATGAAAAACATAGCTCATGACAAAGCAGACACAAAGACACACTAAAATTATAGAGACATTAGGGATTTTTTTAAAGCAGGAGACGGGAGAAATGAGCAATGCCCTCGCCGGGACTCGAACCATGGACCTCTCGAATACACGCCGAGTGTACTTGATTATTATACCACGAAGGCATGCTAAAAAGGCGGGAGAAATACCTTATAAAATTACATATTTTAAAGGCCTTATCAATTTCAGTAATATTTTTTTTACTTACACAAAATAATTTTTTATGTATGCATGCATTTTACGCTGTTACCAGAAATTAGAAATTTTTAAATCATATCCTGAAAAAATCAGGAGGGAATACGTGAGGAGGAGAAATATGCGAGTACGTTATTTCATACTCTGTTGGATAAATTTCTTTACATTCTTCGTACATATATTTCTTATTCTGCTGAAGAAATTTCCTTACATTATTCATATAAAATTTCTTATTCTTTAGGGGAAAATTCTCAACATTCTTCATATATATATCTATATATAACTTATCCAGTTGGAGAAATTTCTTTGAACATATGAAATTCAAAACTAAAACATCTTTTCATCAAAATTTGTAAACTGGATACTAACCATTTATCTACTAAGGTAAGGAACTGAGAATAGGACAAAACTCAATACTCCAAAATGGGGCTTTTTCTGCGTGTAGAAATGTTAGTACGATATCAAGTTTATATATAGACCTGCCTACCTTTAAAAAGAAAAAAATATTCTGCAGCAAACTTTAGTATTCAATCTGAATTGGTACAAAACACTGTGGTGCTAGTGTTAGTGAAAAGTTCTTTTTCTCTCCTGAACTCCGCAGTCTTCCGCAGCGGCAAATTCGAAATTGTCAAAACTCTTTGAACCTGAACGCGAGCCATAATCTTAAGCTCGTTTCTGCCGAAGTTATTATCTTAAATACTTCTCTAAGCAAATGGAATTAACTGAAGTGATAAAAAAAAACCTTGCAAAAACTAAAAATACGAGAAAATAAAGTTCTCTTTATTTCTAAGCATTCTTCCGTATGGATACAAACCGACCATCAACTCTGTTTTGTCGGCAATGCTCCGTTTTTATCTGTATAGGATGGGTGCAAAATATCATTAATGTACCATAGAAAAAATTGATGGCTAAGGTTTGGGTCCTCCTTCGTTCCATTATCCAATACATATTTTTTACGCGTATCAAAGTGCATCGCCCCCCTTCTGCTTTTGGCCTTCCAGCTGAGATTGGCCGGATGGCTCCTTACCATTGCTTTTCTCTTTACAGGACAGTATTTTATCCTTATCTCTTCACGATTGTGTTTTTATTCGTAAGACTTCCTCCATTTCTTCTTCTTTCGTATATTTTATCCTTTCTGCTTTCTTTTATAGTCTGCTGTTATTTGTCACATGATAGCGAGTGCTGGCGTTTTATTTTTTTTTCTTCCAGTCTACTATCCTCGAAAGAAAAGCATTTTTCCTTTGGTAAATCCATCTCCTAATTCTTGAGGTTTAGTAGTTGCGGAGGGTCATAAATAACCCTTATCTGGTAGTATCAATTTCTTTCTCTCCCCCTTGGTTAGTGAGATAGGTATGCAAGTATAGGTTAATGCTGCTTAAAAATGCACCTCTCCGACCTTTATCTAGTGTTCATTTACCATACATTTTAATTTGAAGCATAGATGTGGTATACATGCCGCAACTGAAAGAGCTTCAAGATAACGTTTAACGTCATATCTGAAATGTAACTAATTCTGCTTACCGTAAGGTCCGAATTAAACGGGGTGGGTGGAGAAATATACATTGAAGTGAAATAGGACGCAGTGCGTGTGACTTGTTTCATTCGTCTGACAGTGACAACAGACCAAGTTCGCGAATTTTGCCGTGGTTAGCAGATGAGGACTGCGCTTGTCGCAGGCTTAGGCTATGCCACATTAAACTCCGTTCAGACGAGAGCTTTTCTGTTGTAAGAGAAATTAATAAGCCCCCCCCCCGATTCTGAAACGAATCGAATAAGCGAAAGCATGAAACTCGCTACGGTATGAATTTCACGAGAATTCCATGGGAGAATTAAAAAACAGAAAATAAATCCAACTTTAAAGTTGTAAACGTGTTTTGAAACTTGACGATACGATTAAACGAAAATTTAACTAAATTAAATACTGAATCATAATATGAAATAAAGGTTTAAAAAAGGTGGCTCAATTACTAGTTTTTATTTTACAACAGAACTCAAACTTTGCGCAGCAATGAGCAATATAATGTTAACAAAATAAATCAATTCCTGCAATTAATCAAAAACATCACTGCACACAATGTTTAAAATAAAAACATTGTTAAACATTTATAATAATGCCTAAAACGTAATATTAAATTCCACCAAATTCAATGCTAAAGAATATACTTCCACCAGATGCGATAAGTGCACCGCAAGCAGAAAAGGAAAAAATTAGCCGCTCTTTCACGTTGAGGGAGGATAGGAGGGAAGAGGCATTGAATGATCAGCTGAGTGTATGCACGCTACACATAGTTCACCTTTTCTAATATAAAATAAGCCGAACTTCGTTGCTAGTAACCAGCCTTTGCTACATCGCAAAAACTAGTTTACTGATTTTTGCTTATATGTTCTAACTTTTTGATTTTATGCCAAACTGGTATAAGAACCGACCAATCACAGCAAAGCAAATATGTACTGATATTCAGTCGCCAGTTTCTCTAAAGGTTGCATCGCACATTCAAAACATTTCACAAGAACAACTCTTCAGAACAGTTTTCCTGAAACATCCTACCATCTCGGATCGTTTTGGGATTACTATGTAAACAGGAACCTAGTTCTCCTTTACAAATGATGGTTGATGACGAGGAATTCGATGATGATCCAATATGTACATGATATACAAAAATGAATTGGCAAATACCATTTTCGGGATTCGACCCAAAATCCAAGATTATGGCAGTTGGCTTCCTTAGCACGATGCAAGCAGGACAAGAGGAACAAATGCGCGCAGTAAGTAAAGTAACACCCATTTTGAGCGTATCCAATCTTTCTGCATTATTCAGGCAGCTCACATTTCCTTATTTTCAGAGATTTGCAACAGTTTCAGAGGTTTTGTATGTTATTGTTAAAGAGTATATTATTCAGGCATTTCACAGAATACCTAGTTATTTTGCAAAATAACTGAATCAGTTAAAATGTGTAAAACATACTTTAAGAAATAATTACTTTAAATTGGGAAATTAACTAGTTATTCAATAAATTAATTAATGATAGACAACTAGCGTTTAAAATAGTCAAATTAACTGAATTATGCTGCATAAAAATGTTAGTCATAAAAATACAAAATAAAGTTATTTGGTATACTAAAATAGCGCTTGAAAGTGCAAAGAACATTATTTCTAACACAAATAAATTCTTTTTGTTGTAACACTACATTTTACATGAACACTTTTTTGCGTATCCGACCGACACCTAATCTTTGAGCTGTAGCAACCCATCCGAAAGATTTCTTTATATCCGGTAGTTCTTCGATCTTAATTAGTTTTGTTCACAGAAGTTGAACTGAGATGGGGAATAAACTGTTTTATGAGGAACTATCTTATATTTAACTAAAAAATTCTTTCATCTGTTATTTTCATGAAAACACCTAAAATGTATCTGAAGCAAGTCATCGTTAATTACAAAAATATTGCACGTAAATGAAAGTAATACATTCCGTACTCTTAAAAGAAACGTAAAAAATAATACCATTAATACTATGTAACATTATACGCTGGGCTGAACATGGTGTGCTATTTCTGACTAGTTGTTCTCACTTTACAGCCCTCTGAAATCGGAAATTAATTAAAATCATCCTGTATATCACAATATAGTAACTAAGGCTTACAAACATAAGGAATCATGTCGGTTATTTTAAACTTTAACAGCACGTAGATCACTATTATTTGAAATAACTAGTTAAAGTGAGGAATTATTAATTTATTATAACCTTAACTGACCTAATCAGTTACTTCGTGAAGTAATGAATTTCATGATCTATTGGCAACATATATACAAGCATAGTGAATTGTTCAATAATTGTCCATAAAATGATTTTCAAGTGCCTACGTTCATTAATCAATTATACCAATTCAAATCAGTTTTGTGCTTTAGAAATTGTTAACTGAAGACTGAGGTCATACATGAAACATATTCTTCATATTCCAATAAATTAGAAAATTCTGTCTATCATCATGTATGAATTTTTGCTATTAAGCAAGGAAATTCATCACTGGCGTTCTTTTGCTCTTGAAAGTGCTCCAGAAGAGGATTTCTGACACTGGGAGTTTAAGCTATTTGTGGAAATATTAGTTCAAAACTTGCATTTCATAGCAAAAGCTTTTTAGTTCAAATTTTATTATTATTTTTCATGATGCATTTTTGCTGTTTCATTCATACGATACCGGAGCTCTTCTATTTTAATATTTAAGTACTCCTGTTTTATACCCGGGGAATATTCTAGGTTTGCCCATTTGAAGTATTTTACGCGTCGTCATACAACAACTTTACGATATAAATATACATAAAAAAAATTCTAGTGTACAAAAAAATATTCTGCAGTAATTACAGCAAGATGTTCCTGCACAAATTAATTTGTGCTGTATATAGAATTTGGCTTTATGCCATGCTGCTATAACGAATTTTTTTCGAAGGGAAAAGAAAGATAGTTAAGACAAAAAATAATATTTAGCATCGTCATTCGTTTAGTATACACTACTAGAGATTTTCGATGGATTTATGCAATAATAACAAAGACTGCAGCAGATACATGCGGTTTTCATATGAAATTAAGCTAAATTCCGGACATAAATCCCAAGGTTTTTATCAACGTGACTGAGGAATTGAAGAGGACATTAGAATATGATGGGATGACGGTTAGTTGTGAGAATTAAGGAAAAAAGATGATAATCGGTGAAGTACCTTTGCAAACTCCAAGTTTTTAGCAAGTGCATCTTTCCAGAACATTAAAGTATGTGTAATTTTACAAGACTATGCAGTAAAGTGCAATTTATTCCGTGTCCGTCACAAGTATTGGAATACAGTAGTGCAACATAATATTGAACTAATATTACAATTGTAGCATATTGTTATATGTATGTACTTGCACTGGTGCATCAGTATTTTAGTATTCTAGAATTACACATTATATTTAAATGCTTATCTGATGAACTGTATTATATATTGTATAATATTATTTTGTTTGTATATGTGTAATAGTTTATTGTCAGGCATCTGTTTCCCAAACAGTCCATGACTATGTTTGTAGCAGTATTGTATTTCGGGAACTCCGAAGAAGACAGCTCTGTTTTTAAACCAAAAGTGCAGTGCATGCGCTACCCCTTTATCTTTAGAGTTGTTAAATCAAAATAGAATGCTTTTAGCCTTGTGGCTGACTTCCCTCCCTATACTATACTTTCGTTTCCCTTTGCTATAGAGCCACTCCCAACAGACATGTCTTCGGACTTAATCAGAATCCCTGGCAGGGCTTAAACAGCCAGATAAGCATCATCCATAAGTGGAATAACTAATCTGGCCTTGGAATAAAATAAATTTTAAAAAAGTAAAGATCTTATATGTTGTGAAACCATTCCTATTTCCGTGCCCGTCACATTTCTCGGATGTCGACTGCATGAAATAGGTTTGAATGCTTACAGTGCTTTGACTGGGTATCCAGTGATTCGAACAAATCATGAAGAATATTTCCTCTACAGAAAGAGGAAGAGAAAACTCTGAAGACGCACTGGCGGGCAAAATCGCGTTACGTCATCAGCGTTTCTGTTTAAATTTTACAGTGGAAATAGCCTATAAGGGAACAGTCTGATAATAAATGCCTACACCTTGCAATGCTACATTAGTATTGAAAATTAAGAAAGCTTTGAGTGCTAGTCAGTATTAACAGTAATTTAATTACAATAAGTTCTGAGAAATTTTTTTCATGGCTTGTATTGCAACATCATCTAGAGGCAATGTAAAATCTTGTAATAAAATTAATCTTCCTACCTAGTTATCTGTTTAGCAGATCAATCATCTACCAAAATTCTATGAGATCTATCGGAAGGTGCTGTACGTATTTCGATAAACAGCAAGCGATTATCAATGAACTAATGACGGAGAGACATGCAGCATAATTGCGCTCTTACAAGATGATATTTACGACTTAATTGATTCTCTTGCTTACTATATTGTCGCATATACTTAGGCTTTATTTTTTAGTTTATAGGTAATGTATTTTGTCATGATTTTCCATTTGAAAATAGTTCTATTAAAATACTTCCAATACATAGAATTTCGATATCATTACTTTCATGCAAGTTTATCAGTCGTCAGACTTAACTCGTATAGCATTTTAGCAGCCTTTCAGTGGAATTGGTCGACTGAATGGTACAGCATAATGCCAGTCTTTAAGAATTCATATGATTTTACTGTTTGCGACATTTTTAGAATAAGATTTTCTTATACATACAGAAAAAAATATGCTTAAAAATATAGAAGAACCAAAATTAGATTTTGTTTAGAATACAAGAGCTTCGCGTATCGATTGTAACGACACAATTCATAAAATGATTTGCTTTGAGTTAATACTATGCTGAAATTAGCCAGACTGAATCTGCAATTTTGCAGTTCCTACTGGGAAAATTGTTAACAGAATGCGGAAGAATTATCAGTACAATTAGTCAGTTTTGAATCAAACCATGCAGCACAAATTTCGCTTTATAGTTGATATGGATAATCTAAGTAACTTTTAATTTAACAACATATGCTAGAAATTAAATGCAAATGAAATGCAGTAGTGGACTGTTGAAATGCATTTTAAATAAAGGATGTCATAAAATCTTCAATTTATCAATTACCAAGAGCGACACGCAATTCAAAGTGCCGTGTCCTTCCTGTCACTAAGTTCTAAAGGGAAGCAAAACTAATCCGTCCAGTTTTTCAAGTCATTCTAAAAAGTTACGTAACATATTTATTTACTACGAAGAATTCTTTTTTTTTTCAAAGGTCCGTTGCTTATCTCTTAAATAATACAAAGTCTCCTGCTTCGTTTTTGTCTACTTCTTAATGGCATAAATTTTTCATATTACGTTTTTTATTCATATTGAAACATGAGATTTTGTGAGCTGTGACATCTATAATTGTTGTGCGAAACTGTAAATGTACTTTTAGCCCATGAAAGTGATTAAAAAGATACTGTAAGCAATTTTGATATTTCGACGAAAAAGAACTCGACTTGCTGGTAATAAAAAAGCCTTCGTTTCGATTTAATCTCGAAGTAGAATTTGTGCAATTGAAAACGAAACGAACAAAATTGTTTCCGATAATATATTTATATTGCGAAAAAAATTTTGCGTTTCATTTATTTTGTAAAGCACACTTTCATCTTCTTGCTGTCAAAAGACGTTATCATACGGAGAATCGATACTTTAATTTCGTAAGCCGTACGAAATGGAATTACTGATAAACCCTAACACTAGGACAATCACCGGACATAAAAAGAAGTGTACATTCCATGACGTTAGTTGCAAAATTCTTTTTCCCCGTTCCTTGCTTTCCGTTATCTTCTTTAAATTCGTTGAAGCAAGTAAAAATCAGCCGAAGCAGAAAAGAGGTTTTCCTTCTTAGTTCTCGTCCTTATAATTATTTTCTTTGAACAACCAGGGGAGAAAAAAGTATTAAGACACTGGGAAAGAACATTTTGCAGTTTTCAACATCAAGACTTTTTTTGGAATCAAACAGCCCAGCTGACGAGTTGTTAGGTGTCATTCAGCTTTATTGATCGCACTTATCTTTGTATATCGATCGATTTATCGTGACAAAATTTATCTGCTTAATGGCAAAAAGGTTATATTTCGGGACTTGCGGATCATAACATGACATTTTAAAGCTTCTTCGTCAATCAAGCTGAAAGAAAACTTTTATGGAGACTTTTCAGTAGTATTAAGTTTAGTCATCCGAATTGTTAAAAAGCATTTTAACTTTACTTGTTTATCTAGTAGTATAAAACTTTCTATCATTATCCGGATCTTTTGAAGTATATGTAATGTATTTTGATAGAATTATTATTAGTCCAAAGTGGCTTTGTCCCTGAAGGACTATTGTTTTCGTTTTGCGATTTTGCGTCGAATCACTAAAAGCGTTATATCACTTTTCAAACTGTTGCCACCAAGTGTTGAAGTTCTGTATTATATTTCAAGAAATTAAATAATGAAGAATCTGCATAAATGTATGTATGTTTCTCCAAATGTAATAAAACAACGGTAACTAGAGTCATCCAATTTTGAATAACGTATGTTTCCACCCGAATATGCGCATCTGGAAGCCTAAATTTGGAATTTGGAATTTCTTTTATTATCTATTTCATATTTTGTAAAACTTTAACGAATTTTTGAGGAACAAACTCAAACGATTTAAAAGCGAGCAATGGTAACACTCTACAGGGGACAAAAACTTTTTATCTTCAGGGCGCGGAACTGTGTATTGGAAATTCTAAAGATATACTCATTTTAAAATTAGTTTGTGCTATTGCTGTTGAACTGAATTTTATGGTTTAAGTGCGAAGAACATGATATTTAATAAATAAAGGTAGCACACAAAATGTTAAAAAAACGCCCTTTTGGATGCAATTTAAAATCTGAAACCTTTCAGATTTGTCTTTTAAGATTTATAATCTTTCTGAAAATGCTCATATATGTCAAACTCTTTTTTTTTTATTATTATTATTTTTAAATTTCTACAGATGAACTCAGATATTATGTTAGCAATAAAATATTTTTGATAAAAACAAAGTAAACGCCATCCATAATGCAGACATGAAAAGATTTTTCGAAATTCATTTAATTATTTCGCCAGTATGGAATTCATTTTCTTGCAACGTCATTGAAATAAAATAAAAGATAGATTCTTCTTAAAAAAATTATTTTGGGTAACGTTCATGAATTTGATTTAGAATTTCTAAAGCACAAACTACTCCATCTTAAACAAAACTACAATTTTTATATCAAATTCTTAGAATATTCTTCCGAAGTTGCTATTCCGGCAAAGCATAAGTGCTTCCTTTATTTGTGGTTCCCGATCTTTATTTTCTTTTTATTGTCTCAAATTCATTCTAATATTACAAATCAAAGAACTGTACTCAGCTAGCCAGACTGAGTCTATAACTTTGCCATTCCTACTGGAAAATTTAATAATAGAATGCGGAAGAGTTGTTAGTACAATTTATAAGCTTTTATTCGGAAAATTTAGTGAATTTTGATTTCCTTGAAAGGATTTATGCCAATAGTAGTAACACGAAGGAAAAGTGAATTAATGCCAGGTCTATTTCTATTGCATCAGATGTAGAAAGATTACGGGTAGAGATAATGCGTTTAAAATCTGTATCTTACACTGTAGACTTATTAAGATTTTTTTTTCTTTTTTTTATGCGGGAGGCGTGAAAAAGGAGCAATGCTCTTGCCGGGACTCGAACCTGGACCTTCGAATACGCACAGAAGCATGCAGGCCATGTAGGCATACCACGAAGGCATGCAGAAAAGAGGGAGAAAATACCTTATATCACTTCAGAAATGTTTCGGATCCAAATTCATCGTTAATTAAAGAACAGGAACTGACCACTTTACCGTCTCTGTGGCACTAATTAGAAGTAATGTAGCATTTAGTTGCTTGAGAATACTCATGCGGGGCATTAAGGCATGGCTGAGCCATGCACTTACTTACATCGAGTTATAAAAAGTATTCAATTAAATTCATCGAAAATTTTAGAGCAAAACTTATTACTGAAAGGATTTAGATCCAAAAATCTTTCCATTAGCTAGTTCTTGACATAGAAATAACTGTACTTTGAAACCGCAGAAGAAAAAAATTACTTTTTGATCTCTTACACTATTATATTAGTAATGAATGATGTTTAGTGCTGTGCAGTAATAAGTAACAAGATTTTTTTTTAAGCCACGAAATTTTAGTTTACAGACGCAGTTAAAACATAGTCTGTAGAAGCTTTAACTTGCTTTAATTTGAATTTATAAACAGAAGAATAATTTTATTGGGCTAAAAAATTCATTGCAGTTTCTTCGTTCATTTTCTGGTAAGTTCTTTAACAATGACACTTAGTCTCTCAAAACGACTGATGTAAGAAGTAACTTATTTTTTACCTGTCTATAATAGGAAAATGAGGTTTAAGAATGGGGAGAAGTAACATTAAGTTTTTACTCTCCTCAAACCTCACTTTGCTACCTCAAAGAGCTCTTTAGCCATACAAATATCCGGTCTTTGCTAAACAAAGGGCGAAAAAAAATATATCCAGCACTCTCCAATCTTATACGTTATGCCGGCAATGCTACATGACTCCTCATAATTTAACAATAATTACTGCTTTATTAATTTTTGTAACATCCAGAAAATGCAGCAAGCACGTTTCTTTAAGGTAAATAACACAAAGTTAAATGTTGTTATAAAAACTTAAAATTAGATAACAGATTAAATAGATGTTCAAACTTTAAGCTAAAAAAAAATAATTTTTAAATTAAACGCATTCATTAAACTGAACAGTTTTATTACTTTATTTTATGCTGTAAATTACGATTGAAGTTGAAAATCTCAAGTCTTTGCTTTCATTATTATCAATGTTCGTAAAACTGCCCCTTTTCTTTGCTTTTGAGAAACTGAGCTCTACTCAGAATGTAACACTTCTAAGCGTTTTTTCTGTAGCCGATGCCCCAAGAAAATTCTCTTTTGTTAAACGGCTTTGATTTATGTGGCTTTCCCTTCTTCGTATCCCCTACAATGGAGCACCCCTTCGTGACAAAGAACGCAGAACGGAAAGCTCATCTGAAATCTGAAGTCACTTTCGACGGAGAATGGCCCCCAACGGTGTTAATTGCTCCGTAACAGTGATACCCTTGAAGAACTGCATAAAGAGGAAAAGTACACATATTTACTTTTTGATTTCTAGAATTCAGATACTCTGCTGAAGCGTAAACGTTAACTGCTGTCGTTCCAAATTCTGTTCCAGTTAGGAGCTAACTTCACAAACAAGCGTTACAGATCGATTATCATCGAAAGAGTGCGAAAAGTAAGTTCCTAAATTTTTCCTTTATCCCATAAAAATGGTCAGAACCAAAAAAAAAATATCTCATATCTAAAAGACAGATTTATAGGAGAATAAATCAACGTATATTATCGGATTCATCAGAAGATGAAGTAGCATTTAATTACGTAAAAAACCCTGTGGCGAATTTTCACGCTAGCAAATATCCTTTAAGTTCCAATTCAAACTGTGATTCGGAATATGAATCTCATATACCTTGCACTTCGATCTATAACGCTTGTTTTGAAGTTGGCAAGACAGGTACTGAATCTATTTCATTTGAACAAAAAAGGGAAGTGGAAGATATTTCATACAATGTTTCAAATCACACTACTTGTGAGAACTCGTTTCTGGAATTAATGGAATGGAGCTTAAAATTCTAAATCAACCAGAATGCTTTGAGTGTATTATTAAAAATTCGAAGAATCATAAAGGCTTTAACAATTTACCAAGTGATGAGCGTACACTTGTTGGCACTCCTAGGAATTCCTTTATAAAAAGAATGGGGAGTGGAAACTATGTAAACTTCGGCTTAGAAAATCAAATTAAAAAAATGCTTAGCTTTCAAATTTTGCCTCAGTTATTTTGTATAGAAATAGCAATAAATATTGATGGTTTATCCATGTTCAAATTAAATAGTAATTCACTCTGCGCGATTTTTGTGAATATTATTTCTACTAGAAACGTATTTATCGTGGGTGCATATTATGGTAGTTCAAAACCAAAAGCTAATGAATTTTTAAAAGAACTTACGGACGAAACTGTGAAATTATCTAATGAAGGTATTAACTTCGGAAATGAAAATAAAATAAAATTTCCTGTGAATAATATTGTATATGACGCGTCAGCAGAATCATATATTTTGTGTATTAAAGGTCATACTGGATATTCAAGTTGTTCGAAGTGCAGTATTGCTGGCAAGTATGTTAATAACAGGGTACGTTTTCCAGGATCTGTTGGTGAACTACATCAAAATACCGATTTTTCATGTCTCAAGAAGAACTGACTGATGACGATTACCACAACGATTACCCAATTTTAAGGAATATTCCATGTATATAACCAATAAATATTCCGTTAGACTTTATGCGCCTTGTGTGCTTAGGAGGAAAAGTAATACAAAAAATGGTTAATAGTTGAATAGGCGGAGGCAGCTTACAAGCACGATTACTGCATAAAAATGTTGAATAAATTTTAAAAAATTTAACTAGTTTAAAGCCTTATGTACCAATTGAATTTGCGAGAAAACTAAGGACCCTAAAAAAAATTGAAACACTGGAAAGCTACAGAATACCGTCAATTTTTACTGTACACTGGCCCAGTTGTTATAAAAGAAATTTTAAACAAAAAGGCTATATGATCATTTTTTACTACTTCATATTTCGATTAGACTCTTATGAGAAATACCAAATCAGACGGCAATTCTGAATACACACAGTCTCTATTAAATCTCTTCGTAGTAAATTTTGGGCTTTGTTATGGAAAACAGTATATTTCTCATAATGTTCACGGCCTACTGCATATTTGCGAAGATGTAAAAATATTTGGGGCGTTAGATAATTACAGTGCATTTAAATTTGAAAGCTGTATGTCCTCTATAAAAAACTGATTTGAAAATCTTCTGCTACATTACAGCAAATAGCAAGACGAACTCATGAACTGTTCAATCACATTGTAGCCATCAATAATGATTCAATCAACATAACCGACTTAAGTTCAGAATTTCAAAATTTACGCATATCTAATCCTCTACTTAAAGGTTATTAAATGCTTAATTTTATTTTTTAATTTCGAATACAAATTAGCTGACGTCAGAACTGATTTTGTATAATAATTTAATTATGAATATGTTGAAGAATTCCGTTTTGGGCTATTGAATGGTTTAAAATGATCGAAAGATTTTTAGTAATTTAAAGCAAAATTTTCTTTTATAATAATTTGTATTAACAATTCATTTTAAGTCCCTTGCTCAGTTTTAGATATATTTAAAAATTATTAAATAAATTAAATAAATTGAAATTAAAATTAAAAAAATAAGTTGTATAAATATTCTTAATATTTCTTATTTTTTCATAGTAACCATAGAATAAGGACCTATCTGTGGAAAATAAGTAGGTTTTAGGTCATCACAAGGCCTTCGCACACTGTCACTGGAATATAAGGAAGATTCCTGGAGATATACTGGGATGTAACGTTAAGCAGTCGGGATTTAAGAGGTTAAGGGGATATTCCGGAATATAATAACTAGTATTTCAAATCCTGATACCATTCCGTATGCTGTCGATGGGGCCTAGATAGGATGCCCTAAGGATATACTGGGATGTGACATTAAGCACTCGGGAGGATGAGTTTAAGAGGAAACTAGGATATTACGGGATATCCTGAGGATGTAATAAATAGGGCTTTAAATCCTAATAATATCCCCTACGCTGCCGATGGGACCTAGATGGGATGTTCTGAGGATATAATGGGATGTGTTTAGGAGGTTGGTGAGATATCCTGAGGATGTAGTATGTAGGATTTCATATTCTAACAACATCCCGTACGCTGTCGATGGGAGTTAGGTACGTTGTCCTGAGGATATTCTGGGATGTGACATTAAGCACTCAGGAGGATGTGTTTAGGAGGTTCGGGGGATATTCCGGGATGTTCTGAGGATGTGCGCATATCCCGCGAGCAACATCCTCAGGATATCCCGAGGGTGTTTTTGTGCTATGTAGGTGTCTGCCTTTAAGGCCAGAACTTAGTTCTTGTTGATATTTGAAGACGTATTGTAGTTTTTGCATTCCGCTCACTACATACGTAGTGTTAAAAGGCCAATATTCGTGTTACTACTCTCTGTAAACATCTAAGTTTAGTTCTTATTTAGTTAAGTTAGTTTATTTCTTATTTTCTACATTTTAGACCATAAATGCTGGTCTCTGCATCCCGAAGTGAGGGAACGGCTGTACTTTGTGAGAAATAAAGGATAAATTTAACTCTTCATATCTTTGTTGTATCATCTACACACGCATGAACATAGTTTTGAGTAAGCTCCCTGTTCCTACTCAGGATTCCAGTTATGTTTCCAAACGCAGTTAGAAAGAATAGAAGTCCTGACAGTTTGTTTATTTTATACGCGTAATATTATATATTACTTTAATCTATGACACGTAACCATTAATAAATGCATCCATTCACCGCCCAGTAACTGTAACACCCGCCTTTATCAACGAGATCCTACGCGCGTATTAGTTCAGACAAATTCGAATAAGAATATTAAGCATTATGTCACGGGCCACTCTTTGCGGCTTTTCCGGGAATTAAATTATTGTATCTTGTATTTCGTCATATTTGGTACATAGTGTTCGTCACAATTACTGTATTTTTCCCTGTCAGTCGTAGTTTTCCAATAAAAAAGGAACGCTGTTTTCTATAATCATCAATGTTTACTCTTCAACAAACTCAGACTGATTCCATTTAAATGCAAATGAGACAAAGAAATAATCGATTTATACTCATCAAGAAATATGTATTCATTTTTCATTTCAATAATTACAATACGCTAATGCTCTTTTTTCATCAATGTACTCGCAGCCCAAAGGGCTTTTGTTCCGGTATTACTTGTTCTTTGAACTTATTTGCCTGATTTGATGACGCATAACTTATACTGCAATGTTAAATTTGCAAAGCATTATCATGCGTATGAAGAATAGTTTCAAAAGAGAACTCTAATTTTGAATATTTTTGAGGGTGCATATTATACGAAAGGAGGGCGCAGCAATATTGAATGCATAACTAGTTTCCTCCGCAATATATAGCTGTTTAAAAAAATTAAAATACCTGATCGCTATACAACTGTAATGGAGGTTGTTGTCTCTAACAAAAATTTCATCTTCTTGAGCCTTTTCACATTCGTTTTGGTTTCAGTTCCATACGTAATAATAGAAGTAAATGATTTGAGCATTGCGAAGTTAGCTAATTACTATCCATTGTATAGTATCCATTGTTGTTGCAGAAGCAGATAGTAAACAGAGGTTGCAGAATTGCACTCCTGAAAATTTTCTTGTATATAACAAGTAAATATTCTGTTACGGATTTTGTATTTAATTTGCTATTTTTAGTAGAATTGTGATTAAAATCGTTTTATTTTCCCGTACAATGCAGCGCGTGACGATTTTGAGAGAAAGCTATGCAGAAAAAGAGCTAAAATACAAGAGCGTCTGCATTTAGCATTTAATAAATAGATATCTCGTAATAGTACTCTTTTGCTTTCCAGAAACCCCGAGAAAATAAAAATTACCAGAATGTTCTCGTGCATGATTAAAAAGCTTTAAAAAGCGGGAGAGAAACATCTCAGTTCAGTTTTTGTTAAGTGAACTGTTGTTGTTTAGTTCGCTGCCGTAATTTTGAGATCGGATTAGCTTTCTCTTTCTCTGCGCTTTGAATTGTGCTCTATTTAACGTTTCAGTAGTTTAAAATATACCTACTGTGTGATAGTGTACGAATATCTGTGAGGAAAATTTTTAGCGTTTTGTTTTATTTCCTGTGATAAGAATACATTTTATTAACTTTTGATCAGTCTTGTGCATTCAATCTGTTACAAACCCCTACGCAATCAACAATGCCGCTATTCAACTGCGCTGATATCGCAGTGCAACAAAATGCTTCCATCGTAATGCGTTAAAGCATAGTTGAACCTTGAACAGGGCACCAACTTCCTGCGCATTTCCAAATCCGTGTGTAATTTTTAACTCCTTCAAAACTTTTGACCAGGAGCTTTACAGATTACATAAAAACTTAGGTTACCATACTTTATATTGTTAATAATTTTGCATATATTGTTACGTGCGTACGGTTTCGTAATAGATTGAATTCACAACTTTAATAAAAGTTTAATAAAATTTATTCTTATCAAACGAAATATAACAGAACTCTGGAATTTTCCTCAGAGATATTTGTACAAGTTTTCACAGTATCAAGCAGTAATAATCAGTAGTTATACTTCATACTACTAAAACCGTTAAACAGAATGCAGAGCACAGCGCATTTAAGGAGAAATCTAATCCGATCTCACGCTGAACTCGCAACAATAACAACAGCAGCTAACTGAACAACTAAACTGAAATGCTCTTTCTTCGATCTTAAATAGTTTTTAACCGGCCGAGTGAGATCTTTTTAGTAATTTCAGGAAAGCAAAAACACTGAAATAACGGTTACAGCTAACAAAATGTTCAATTACATTTACTCAATTTAAATATAAATTACCGAGGTATTCATTTATTCAATGTTTAAATGCATGTGTTCCTGTATTTTTACTTTCCCGGCGTAGCTTTCTCTTTAAATTTGTCTCGCGCTGCATTGCACGGGGAAATATAATAATTTTAATTATAATTCTACTAAAATTATCTATCTAAATACAAAATTCGTAGCGATATATATATATATATAATTTCAGTTAAATTATACGTGAATTTGAACATACCTGTAGTCTTCCAGATTCTGTGTCTTCGAACAGCCTAACATCGGAGTTATTGCAGAATACACACCTAAGTGATGAAAAGATACGTACTGCAGGAACGTGTAATTCAAGAATTTCAAGTTGCTTTCTCCCCTACATCTTCTGATGTAAATCGAACCAGTTTGAATCAGCATAGAATTGATACGGGAGATATCCACGAATTAGGTAACACCTAAGACGTCTACCGATTGCTAAATAGAAGGAACTAGGAAAACGTGCAAAGGATAATCAAGAAAGCGACGTTATCGAGTCTTCAGCAAGTCATTGGGCCTTCTTTATCATCTGGGTACGAAGGAAATCTGGTTCAACTAGATTCTGTGTTGATTATCACCTCTTGAACGAGGTCACAAAGAAAGACAGCTACTTTCTTCCTAGAGCTCACGACATTCTGGACTCTCTTTCTGGAAGCAAGTGGTTTCCAATGCTTGATTTAAAGAGTGGATATTGGCAGGTGAAGATACACTCTGATGGTCGGGGCAAGGACTTTGCCACTTCAAGATGATGCACTTTGGATTATGTAATGCACCGCCTACATTCGAACGAAAGCCTAGTTGAGAGTTTTTTCATACTGTAGCGAGCTGATACAATAAGACGGTAGCGTGTAAAACACTAACTTTAAATTAATTTCTTGTCCAAACGAGAGAAAGGGAAACAAAATATAAACAATGTTAATAGATGTACAGGTTCTCTTAGGTAAACAGTTCGCAAAAGTTCTTGGGTCTTTTTCTTATGCAGGATGGAGTTCGGCTGTAGTCATTTGATGCAGTAAACCTTGTTGTTGCCTCAGCTGGATGATTTTGAGCGGACTGCTCATAATACAGGTAGCGGCCAGCCTGGCTTCCAGTGACAGGATTTCTCCTCAGAGATAAATAATACTCTTGATAGAGTAAAGGCAGAATTGCTCTTGACAGATCTGCAAGTACAAGAGAGAAGGTTTCTCTCCCTAGCTAACTAACTAGCTAAAACTAAGTAACTAACTGAGTCACTAACTGATTTTTGGCTGCTGCGATTCTAGTTTTGTCCAAGATGCCCTGGTTAGGGATGACTTCCTAGCTCTTCATTTCCTGGAAAATTTCCACTCTCCTCACCGACTGGCGAGAGCCTTCTGCAAGTCAGGTGGTCCGTGAGAAGAAGAATAAAACATCGATCAATCGAAATAAGTGCATTTTTGAGGAAGCATTCCAGATTGCAGATCTTTCAGAAAAAGACACAATGTCTGTCCTTCAAACCCTTATGGAGGAAACAAAGACATGTGAGAGGTACGTGACTTTAGCTCACGTTCACATTCTATGAGGCAGGCAATGTCGTTACAGAATAACACACCTTCCAAGAACTTCGAGGTGGTCTTTAGCTGAAGACGTTACACTACGAAGCATGTCTCATACACCTGGATGTCATCATAAACGTAGGGAAAAGTTTTGAAGAACATTGGAAAAATATTAGGATGTTGCTTCAGAAATTGAGGGAAGCGAATCTAAAATTACGTCCTGCCAAATATAAATTGTTGAGACAGGAAGTGACTTATCTTGGACATGTGGTCTTTACCAAAGGATTCTGTATAGATCCAGAAAAGTGTCGGCATTTAAAGACTGGCGACGTCCTAATATGTATATCAGCTGAGAAATTTTCTGAGGCTTTGCACCTTCTATAGGAGATCTGAGAAGAAATTTTGTTCCATCGCAACACCCCTTAACAAACTAACAGAAAGCAAGTAGAAGTTCTTGTGTGTAAAAGAATGTGAGGATGTATTTAACAAACTGAAGGAGGCTTTAACATCTGCGACAGAGTTTTGATGTATCCTCCGTTCAATAAACCATTTCTTGACACAGAAGGGTCAATGAGAATATCGGAGTCAATGAGATATCCCGGATCCCAAACGTCCTTAAAGGAGTAGTTAACAGTCCGACTAGAGGCTACTTTGCATAGAGTTCAAGAGCGCTTCTCCTGGAGTAATACAAGAGCTGACGTGCAAAAGTGGTGCTAATCACGCATTGCTTCTGCAAGTCGGAAAGGACCGAAGAAAATGCAGCCGATGTAAGTTACAACGTTACAATGTGTCAGTGTCTTTTGAACGCAATCACGTTTGACATCCTGGGACTTATGCCATGAACCGCTGATAACAATTAATGCATCTTCATTGTCACAGATTACTTCACAAAGTGGCCTTAAGCATACCCTATCCTTGATCAAGAGGCTGTCACGGTATCAGAGATAATGATATACGATTTGATTTCAAGGTTTGAAGCTCTTTTTCAGTTACATTGTGATCAAGGAAGGAATTTTATTTCAACTGGAATTAATGATATCTCTAAACTACTCGGCATACTCAGGCCATCTTATAATTATAGTTATATGATATAAAATTCTGTTTAAGCTCAGATAAGCCTTTCTGGCAATATTCATTTTACTGACAAAAGGTCTGTGAATATTAAAAACTAATTTGTTGATTAATCATTGATAGCTACCTGTTTCAAATGGATACTTGTGGAGGATATTTCAAAAGAACTGAGTTATATTCAAATTACACATGGGGAAAGATCGAAAACTGTATGCAACCAACCCATTCGCCAAGAACTGTAGCAAGACAAGCTGTCAGTGTTACACACTAGGCCATAAACATGCCAGGATACTTTTAGGAATGTCAAACGGTTTTAGCATGAAAATCATGCTCAGTTAACGTCAGTATTATGATTTGCATAGCTTCAAATATTAGATAATTCTATATACTAAAAAAAGATAATCCATAATTATTGAAGGAAGATTTATCAATTTTAAAGAAACAGTAAAGAAAACCAATAGTGATTTAGGAAACAAAAATTTTACGATTTAGAACAGGGTGATCTTAGTATTCAAACTGTTTGAGCTCAGCTATATTATTAAGTTGTCATGGACTGTACAAAGTTGTGAAAACTGTTATTTAACAAAAAATCATACTTCTCATTAGATTCCTTGTTTGCATCGTAGTTTAAATTTGATACGCAAAAATGTCGCTTCGAATACAAGCATGTTTCTATTTTGCCCTTAACAGATGGGGTGCACTTACTTACTCTTTAAGGGGGAGGGATGTTAAAATGTTACACCGATTATGCGATAAGATATGCAATACGATATGCCATTATATGCTCCGCTATGCGATTTCAAGAGAAAACTTTACTAAAGCATTGTATTTATAAATAACTGAAATACATCGCTTATTAAATGATATGGCATTACATGATAAATCACTACGAAGGAGTAAAATTATTAGCATTTTGAAGAAAACCAGTTTTTAACTTTCATATGCTGTCTTGCGTAGAATGTAATACTGAAAGGAAAAAAAAAACATAAATGGAGCTTTGCACTCAGAAACTATATCTGTCTCTAAAGCTACGCGCTTAACAGAAGTATTTGTGCCTTTCTTCTTAGGAAATGAGCAAGAATATTTCTGAACTACTCTTATTCTTAAAATGTGTAGAAAATTTAACTCCAGACATAAATATATCAATAGAATTTGAACAAAACTGAAAAATAAAGGTTCATAAATCAGACTGTTAAGTTTAGTTTATTTGATTACTGCAAAGCACACGAAGGCTATCTGCCTAAGGGGAGGGATAACTTCGTGGCACAAATTCTGAAAGGTTATATACGCCAGGCATGTGTATAGATATCCGCTCTTCTTTAAGTATAGTAGAGAGACAGCTACGATATGAAGATGAAAATTTATTAATGTCATGATAAATGAAAAAATAAAGTGACTGGTTACTGTTTTTTGCTACAACAAGGTGGTGTATAAAATTCACAAGTTGAAAATATAAAAGTAGGTAAAATCTGAATACTTATAAATGTTTAAAATCATATCAGATTAAGCAATAAAAACCAGCCTTCCTTAAATATTCAAACAAATAAAAATTCACATATTTTCCAACTAAAGAGTCAAGACTTACATCAGTACAATTAAAATACTTCACACGAAGACTACTGAAATAGCGACGCTCTACCACTTCAACATGTCCAGGAATCCAGCAGTAAAGAAACTGGAAACCACAAATCCTCAAGTTCTGATGTAATCGATGAACTTTTCTTAATTTTCTTAGTCGAAAAATTTCTTAAAGCTTCTAGTACACTAAATTAGCACTAGAAATCACAAACCTTTTCTGGCATAGCTTAGATATAAATTTAAGAGCGTGATATACTACAGTTGCTTCAGCAGTAAACGCGGAATAAGCATCATGGAGTCGTCTGCCATTCCTTGTGTTTCCAATCACAAATGATGTACCTACATGGTCCTGTTGTTTTTGAGCCATCTGTATATATCGGAATGTAATTCCTGTATTCATGCCTATGCTCAAGAAAAATCTGTCTATATTGTTACCAATTTCTACATAGATAGGTAATTTTAGTGAAATATAAACAAAATTTTTAAATTTCTTTTGTATAATGCAACATGAAAATCTAGAGGAGCGAAGCTTGTCGGAAAAGTAAGCATACAGACTCAAATCTATTTAATATTGAGTAAATGGCTATCTCGCTAATTTGGCAAGATATAGCTAAGCTGGTAACAATTTTGGCGGATAATTTTTGTCGCCGAATTTTGGGACATTTTGGTTCGGTTCGTGTAACACAGTAATAGGTATTGCAACTGAATAACTATAATTGATTTTAAATGCTCTATTACGGTACTCGGCCTGCCTTCCAATAATTTCGAGAAGCAGAAAATACTAGAAATATCTAGGTGGCCGGGTGAAAACTATATAAGAAAGCATCTGCTAGTAGTAGTAGTAGTTGTTGTTGTTGTTAACTGTTAGTTCAGCGTGAGTCGGAGTATTGAGATATTTCCGTGTTAGCCCGTTGTGATTAGCGTTCTTAGTAGTTTGAAATGTAAGTACTGATTGCACTCTGTGATTCTGCGAACACCTGTACGATTCTTTCTGTGGAATGTTCCAGAACTCCGAAGTGTTTCTTTTGATAAATTTTATCAACCTACCATCGGAGCCTCGTGCAATCGATCAATTACGAACCCGTACTCACTCAACAGTATATTATCTCATTTGTGTTTTCCTTATCAAGATGGCGGAAGATGTCTAAAACCTCAAGTTCTGGATCCTCCCAAGGCGGAATATCCATATGCTTTACTGGTTGGGCCTGCACCCCAGACATGAATTATTTTCGTGTCAGCGGCTGGACTCTTTCGCGGAAAGGAAGTATGCAAAGCTGACTAGCTGCAAACAGTAGTAGCCATGAAGTGAATAGAGATAACTAGGATGATCAGATTGAGACATTAAACTAAAATAGTGAAAGAAAGGCAATTGCTGTCGTCTCAACTAAAGCGATGATTCTGAACAGTACCCATATAAGCTTCCTATAGAAGGTGTTCTGAAGTCTCCAGAACAAATCCGCAGGGTCTGATGATGAACAAGATCCAGTTTTAATAAAACAGAAGATCATGCAGATCCACAAACGACTGGGCCATAGTCCAGTTAAAGCGAATGAGTGCCCTATAAATGAGGAGCAACGATTCATAATCTGCAACCCAGGTATTCGCCAAGACTTTGAGAAGATTAAGAGTTCTGTAGCATTTTTTCTCAAATATATGACATGGGGGACGAAATTTTTCTGTCGAAGATAAATAAAAATAAGTAAAATAAATGGAAATAAGAACTAAAAATAAATATATAAATGAAAATTAACGAATTTTTGCGAAGTAAACTTACTTTTTTATTTCTTTCATTTAGTAAAAATTGATTTACGTCAAGAATAGAACAACATCTTAATTGTTGGATCTGAATTTCTGAGATAAGATGTATTAATTCGTAGCACAGCGTTTATTATCCTACTTTTCTAGATAAGTTTTAGAAAATCTTCTGAGTATAATAATTTCAATTTATATAAAATTGATGATTATACGTAAAAAATTCCAAACATATAATAATATTGTTATAATAGATTCCATGTTAGGCTTCTATTTACTTCTTAATTCTTTTTCCTTTATGCTGTTTAATTTTATAAGAAACTTTATATTTTTAACACTACATTCATATATATACTTGCCACTGGCATTTAAGCACCTGTAGTTTAATCTTCGATTTTTTTCCACCATCGTTCCATTGCATTCGTTAGGTTACCGTTACAATGCCATTTATTATTTATGCGGCCTGGCAAAGCATTGCCATTTCAAAGTGTATATAGATTTAATTTATCATTGAATTATGACTCTGCTTAGCAAACTGATATACTTCAGAGATTTACCATTAGATGCAGTATAAGTTCTTTAATTTACTTTTCAAATTAAAACCTTATTTAGCTCGACTAATTTCAACAATATAAAAAGCAATGAAAGTGTATTTTAATTTATTTTTAATACTATCACTAATGTAATTCCTAACAGGTTTAATCACAGGAAACAAATATATCTAACTAATAATTTCTATAATCATTTACATGATTATTTTCATTAACAAAAAATATTTTAGTACACTTTTAGAGTTTTTTGGTACTGGATAATCATCTGCACGTCGCTTAACTACATTAAATTTTCTAGTCTGCTTCAGACTCCATTACTATTATGATCAATGAAAGACGCTAAATTAATAATAGCATTAACAGATGTAATTTATAAGAAATATAATTCATATACTTTAGAACAATCTAATTCATAATACTATTATAATACTATTTTCCCCGGTATTGTAATTAACGAAAGATGTTTCTAATATGAATATTTTTGTTTACTAATTTGTCTATTTTTGTATTACTATTTTTGTTTACTCTTTGCTAGCTTGTCATTTATTACTGCTATTCAGGTAATTAGTTTACTTACTAGATATTCTTTACTTGTTCTTGTGATATGTAATTCTATTTCACTGTTTATCTTATTCTGATGGCTGCTGTTTGGCTTTATGAAAAATGAAACTGAGTAACCTTAAACTTTTTGAAAGCGGATCTCATTAAATATCTTCTTCGGAAAGTGTGAAGACCCCTTGTAGTGTCTAAGCGGAGAGGAAAACCTCTTTCGCTTTATGAGATCGTTAAATTCTCCGGAAAAATGGATGATTTCCCTCGTTGATCCGCACAGTTGGCTATACCGATTTGAATCTGGCAAAGCACACAAGGACATTCTAAGGGAAAGTGGCTTGCATTCACGTTAACCATGGGGAAAAACAAATATGCACCTAGCTCGTTTGCTTCGGTTCGAACTCAGAACGAACTACCAATATTCGTTGTTAAAGCCAAAACAATAATAAAGGTTACAAATTCTTATTACATAGCTTCACATTAAATTGCAACATGAAATCCTCGAAATAGAAGAAAATATAATTTTGTTTTTTGGTAAATCAGAATAAATATTTTACTCTAATATACAGGTGGTTTCTCAAAATTTTATTCCCACTCCTACTTCTGAAATTCTTTTTTATATAGGCCATAGCAAATTATTCAATAAAAATGAGGCTTAGCCAAAAGGATTGCGCTAAAGCTAAGAATCTGGAAAGACTACTGTTCCCGAAAGAGAACAAAGAAAAAGGGAAGAAGAAAAGCAATTACTGGCGTATCAGTTTCTCAGAAATTTAGAATGGAAAGACTTCCTCACACTTTATGAAAAAGAAACGTATTCCTGTAACGTATTTTTAAGGCAACGAAAAACGAATCAACGTTTTGAGTTAAAAGCGCCAAAAATGTACAAAACCGATCAGCCTAACGAAAGAAAGAAACAAAACTGAAAAAGCTGTAACATTCGCCGACAGCCTTCCCCCCTTCTCCATCTTTTATGCTGTCATTCCTTATCGAAAGAGACGTGGTCACGTGATGCGCTCTTCCCTTCTTTTACACTTTACTTGTTTATTTTATTTATTCATTGTACGTGTCTTGACGAAAAAAAATTTGTAAACAATGCGTCCTGTCAACTCGAGCGGGATATATTTCCGAGATCGATCCGCCCCAGGTGCTATGCGTAGTGCTGCGCGAGAATCGATGTACGTAATCAGGCGTCTTCGAAATAACTGTAACTCTGTATTCAAGAAAATATAGGTTGCGGCAAGGAAAGTATAGATTACGCCCATTGCTATGCAGGCGCTGATTTCTAAAGTAAGCTGGCGCGTCCTTAAAATTATCTGTATAAAAAATGTAACGCATTGTTAAAATTATCTACACTAAGAGTGACACATTTACTTTCATAAATCATTTGTTATTCTAATTAACTTCGCTAATTAATGCATACATCCATTCAGATCTTTTTTTTTTTCTTTTTTTCTTTTTTTTTTTTCGGATCATCTAGAAGAATATGTCTAAAGACTTAATAAAAGACAATATAAATTACACAAAAAGGCTTTCATTTTTCTCTGTTCATACATTAGTTTCAACCCCTTGAAATCATTTGTAAGCAGTTAAACTTAACATATCGATATATTATCCTAGCACCTCCTCCAGCGGCCGCGCGGTAAAATCAATGAACACTGGTAGCTCGACCCTGTTTCAGATCTTGGCGAAAAGGTTTTACTGCATGGGAGTTTTCACGAATTTATTCATATGCATCTCCAAGCCGAAGTCGTTTCTTTTAAAATACCTTCTATAAAGGCATTTCTTACCGTAGGCAGATAGCCTTCGTGTGTTTGGCATGGCCTAAATAATATTATTCTCGCATTTCCTTAATTTTTTTTTTCTGAAAGGCTGCATTATTATCTGGACTGGATTCGAAAGTCTTGTTTCCTCTACCTTTTGTCGAATTCTTTTGGGAGCGATCTCTCTGTTTTTCTTTTAATGCAACCAAAACGATTTAATAATAAAGCTTAAAAATGTTTTTATTTTCCTCCAAAAGTTGGGAGGATAATTATAAGTTTATCTTGCTTAGTGGGCAAAATCGTTACTGCGTTCTCTCAACTGCTCGATCGCTCTTTCTGCAAATTAATTCGGAGTTAACTCAAGCTAGAGAAAATGGTCCTTTATTTTCCTTCACTAAATGTAGCGAATTTAGTCAAACTTTACCGTCATAAACTCTAGCCACCATCGATTCTTTGTGAATAGGAGGCTAAAAAATGCTATCTTGGAACAACACACATCATACTCTCAATTTCGCTTCAAGTGCGCTTTGGGAATAAAGCACATGATTTGGTATTTTCCAGATGACCATGGTACAGCGATTACCATTTCAGCTATGCAGAGAAATTAAAAACATAAGCCATTTTCCTATATGCCATGAACTTCCTCATTAGAGCTGCTTAGAGTTTCAGAAATTTTTCCAAATATTTATCACTGTATTTTGGACTTTGGAAGAAAAAGGCACTGTAATTTTGTTTTAAAATTACAATGCATCTTTTCTTAAAGCTTTATGAATTGAAACGCATAAGAAACCACATTTCTTTGCCAAAAGTCAAATGGTTACGTTGACCCTGTTTTTAAGTCAATTCCAGCAGTTCATTCTGCTTCTCAAAAGCTCACAGTCAGCAACACCCCCTCGCGGGAATGCACAATATTATGTTAACCAATTTATGCAAAGCAACTCGACGGCTATCTGTCTATAGGAAGATATGACTTCGTGAAGCAATTACTAAGGTAAACTTGCTCATATACCATAGTAGTCTTGAGGAAAACCACCAAAACGTCCATGCAGCCAGCCCGTTCACCGGATTTGCAACTGGGTCGATCCAGCTGTGCTTAACGACTTTACCGCTCGGCCACTTAGGAACTGATACTCTAACCTCCTACTCATTTACAATCCAATAGGCTTGATTTTGAGCTAATTTCGCTTAAAAATAGCGGTGCTTGCGAATTATCTGGCACCTGAAGCTAAGAGAGGCATGAAGATATCGTCTATTGGCGATTTCAGTATCAATAGCTTCCATTTCTGTAAAGTAATTCTGGCAGTGATTTGGCTTCTAATCACCTTTAATAAACACCGAGTACCTATCCTATAAAATATAACTATAAAATTAAAATAAAAAAATAGAGTTCATCAAGCAGTATGATGTTCTATCGCTGTTCTGCATTTCGATCTCATTATTTCTGAACGCGTAGCTTCGTATTTTTTCTAGCATCTTACTGACGAGATTCCTAAGTAATCATTTGTTATTATTCTTCTATACAAAACGTTAAGGGTATAGCACGACATTGGTAGAAAGGAATTTATTCGAAACTTATCGCCATTTTGGGAGCTAACGTAGTTTCGGGATCCTTATAACTCCTAAATACCAAAATTTATCCTTTTTATTTAGACACCTTGTAAAGGATAAACGATAAAAATCAGTATTCAAATAATAGTGTGATCACTCGAAAAAAATGGATAATATTGAAGATAATGAGCTTATATTCTTAGTTCTGTATTTAAAAAGTATCGGCGTCGAAAACAACGTACGGACAAAGGAGATTGCAAATTGATTTTGAATAAATTAAATGCAAAACAAATTATATTCTATTCATTTCGTTACATTCTTTACTAAGCAAATAGAAGCTGCTTAGGTAAATGCTGGTAATTAAAGAGATGTGTTCATGCTATGACTGATTTATAACGTTTTTGCTTATATGTATTCCACGTTGAAACTCAGTTTCATTCCTCTACTAAGCTCTAACTGGAAAAAAAAATCACACTTTTCTCACTAAATTTCCTATAAATGAGTATCTCTTGCTTATCTGCTTATATACCGAATAAAGGAACATTTTCAATCCATATAAGATATAAAAATATTAACTACTAATTCAGATTTAAACTTTTTTTAAATATGATCTCTGTAAAACTCAAGAAGATGAGGGAAAATAAGGCGCATTAAAACCGTTAAATTGCTTCAAATGTCTGATTCAGAAATTTAGCAATTCAAATTACTTTTGCTTAAAAAAATCGTAACTTATTTTGGTGCTTTAATAACTTCTCTCGGATAAGTAAATACAGTGAAAAACTATTGAAATTAGTGTAGATTCCAAACAAATCTCGATTACAACAGAATTCTAAATTTTTAAGGAGACAGCTTCATGACATTCATGACTATTGCAAGAGCAACACGAGGAGCCATAACTTAAAGGTACAATAAGTTTTCAAACGGGCGAAACAGGAATTTCAGTGTACTGCAGGACTTCTACGAAAAAACAAAATACACACACACACACACAAAAAGGAAAATTTCAATAGCCTGCAACCAGAAGACAAGAATGCTGAACATTTTACATAAGATGCTAAGTCAGCGAGAATGCACAAGTATTAATCCTTAAAACATAGTTTTCTTAAAACAATTTTTAATCAAATTTTAAGAAAATATTCGTCTGATGTAAGATCGGTATCACTGTTCTAAGGATTGTTAGAATAAATTTAGATTAATGCTTTGAGTCATTTCTCATAGAAATCCTCTGACGACTCAATGAAAGTTTAAAAAAATGCGTGCCCTTTACATTTTCTCTATTTCCAAATACGTCAAGTTTTATTACGCGTTCATCACGTTATTTAGGACACTACGCGAACACACCCCCTGTCCTCAGTCTTATACAGGAGGGTCGAGAGATAGTCAGAATCACATCAAGAGACGGATATACAACTTCACTTGCTACAAGCCGGGGGCCTCAATCCCGGAATGCAGACTTTGAAAATAATTCTTTCTTAAGCCCCGCCTAAAATGAACTGGCTCATTAAGTACTTCAAGTGGTTCACCGCCCCCTTCATGGTCTCAGCGCACTTGCCAAAGTTGAATTTTCAACAGTGTAAAAAAAGAGAATCAAGTAAGTCAAAAATTGAACAAATCCATTGATATTTCAGAAAGA
The DNA here is from genome assembly GCA_000611955.2 of Stegodyphus mimosarum. NCBI lineage: Eukaryota > Metazoa > Arthropoda > Arachnida > Araneae > Eresidae > Stegodyphus > Stegodyphus mimosarum. Next base: position 161,260 of record KK118372.1, on the reverse strand, counting down.
GTCAAAACAAATGCAAAGTGGCATCCAAAGTTACCGTTGCATAGTTCGCACAGACGAAAGAGACTGGCGCACCCTTTAATATATTTCTAGTATCGTGTTTCTTTTGTCTGCTGCAACAAGGATTCTAGCAATGAAGTCTACAGACAGGTATATCTAACGATTTCTCTTGTCTACACAAGAAATCCAATGAATTTAGGTCCCGTGTGTGTAGGTCAAGCCACAAGTTCCCCCAAGTTCAATTCACCATCCGGGATGAAGGACAGTCATGAAGAATCGAACCGCTGTTTTAAAGTGTGCTGGGAATCTATCACGGATAAACCACATTCCTTTTGTGTGTTAAGTGGAATAGCCTGAAACAAACCGGTAAACCCTTGATCCAAGAGGACACCGTACATTGCGCCAGTCAGATGTTCTGGCAAAATGTAAGGACTCACCAAACAGTCACCAAGGATATCTGTTCATACGTTCATGGCAGATCCTCTGATGACGTTTGCAGGGGCCCTAACATGAGGCTTGTTTTCAGATTAAACTTACTCGTTAACAATGTTAAAAACGCCTGCCCTGATAAATGAGGCTTCATCACAGAATAACACTAGCACATAAAAATGCGGATTGTTAGTTATCGTCTGCAGTACCTACCTCACAACTCTAGCCGACGGGGATGGATTTGTATTTAAAAATTGGACAATCTGCTCCTGGAAGGGGTACATGCATGCTTCATGTGCAACACTGCAAACTGCATTGCTACAAACACCAGTACTGGATACTAGCACTCATATACTTGTGGAAGGAACTGCTGCAAATTTCTAAGACTATTTCCTACGCCGACACAATCCGCTGACGCTCAGATGAAAAACAAAAGTGCAGTTCACGTAGCCTCGCATCAACACTGGAGTAGGTAGAATGGTATATGATGCGTCTGACATTGCTCACGGTGCAATCTTTGTGCTTAGCGTTCGTTCCCATTTAACTGACCACACATTAGATGCACAACTTCAAATTTCTTGCATATATAATCCGCCATGGCATTCACGATGTTATCACTGTAATAATCTAAAGCATTGAGCATGTGTCGATTTTAAAGTGCAAAGTTTACTTCGACTAATTTTCTATTGAACCTTGGTGGGCCAATTAGTTGCAATTCCCGATATTGCTTCTTTTCACTGAAATCTGCGCTCGGCAAATGTTTGACGATGATGTTCAGGAGATGTGGCACTACCCCTTGAGAACCGAAATAACATCATTAGTGAAGAAGTCCGCTTTTTGAGAGTATTTTGAAATTATTCTTTTCTGGCATTCTGAACGGAATGTGGAGGCATGCTCCATTGTAAATATTGTTTTCTAGATAAGAGCTATGACTCCTCTTATTTTGTTAAGAGCTCCCGAACAGCATGTATAATATTTAAAAGATAACTATGAAGATTTTTCAGAAAGTTCTTTGACTATTTGAAAGGTGTTGGGAACCGATATACGTAAATTTTAGGAACGGTATTTCGAAAATGGGTAATGAAGATACAAGATAAACTTATACAAAGTTTCTCTGGTGATAAAAGGTCTACTCAGTTCATTATATGTATTAATCTCTTTTATGATTCATGAAATTCTTTTGTACTTGAAGAGTACATTTATATGTTGACTTTTCTAGGTTGATCAATGTTACTCATTTTCAGATCACTGTAGGCGTCACACTGTGTATGAGATTACACGAGGGAAGTTTTGTTCACATATGGTAACTTTTATTTTAGTTAATATATTATTTTTGCGTTGTTTCCTATACCTTCTGTTTCTTCTCTCAGCCTTCAAAAAGAAAGCAAAGCAAGTTCAGTTTAAATAGCAAGCCTATTTGCAATTTATGAAAGTGCTGTGGCAACCAGCTAGCACAGCTACTTAGTATGAAAAAAAGGCAGCCGTTCATGAGGTGACTTGTGTACTAGTGAAAGAAGTTAGCCGGAAGTGATCCCGCTAAGTGGCGTGTGTAAAGCCACTTAGCAAATCAGGACTAGTTTCCGAGAAGTTGCAAAGAGATCGTGGTAACTTTTACGACGTCTTTACAACGCAGCGAAGATGCGCAAAATATTTCTCGTCGCATCTTGGCAATTTATCGACGTCAATGAAACGTCGTGATATGTCAATGAACGTCGTGATCACTTTTAGACGTGATTATGCTAAACTTTCTTCATAAATTATCAGCGTAACTTTTAGAGTGAGAAGAAATTAAATCTGCACAAGATTCATTTTGTAATTTTTCATTACTTTATTTCATCTAAATACATAAAGCTAATCTAAATGCCTCTAATAAAATATAAATACTTATGAAATAATAAATTTAATTAATAATAAAACAATCTGGGCTAAATTACTGTTTAAAATTCTGCTAAAATAATTAACGCATGAAATTTTGTTTTTATAAATATTATAGCACTATATTTTTAAAAAGTTATTAACTTATGCATTTTAGATATTTTTAAAAGATCATACTTCTTAAATATGAATAAAATGCAAATCTGATTCTCTGTAAATAAAAATTGAATTTATTAATGATATGTATATGAGCGGGAAAGATATATGTAAATTTAATTCTTTATTAACAAATATTATGTCAAAAGTACTGATATATTGTTACACATCCTCTGTACTTACACAAATTTATCTTGTTGAAAAGACGAGAGCTGTGGGATATCGGAGTGCATTTCGTGAAGTACTTTCCAAAAATGTTTTCATACTTGCATTGCAAATTGAAAAAAGGCCGGAATAAATTAATTAAGCTTTCAAAACTAATCAAAAGTTAGAAGAATGCGGCTCATATCTTACTTTAAAATGCTTAACAATGTGCACTTTTTAAAGAAGAGCTTAAGTTTAAAGTTACACCCTTTTTGGAAAAATCTATGGCAATGAAAAATTCAGCTCTAATTATTTAATTGTCGGAATGAATACTTTAAAAATATTTGTAGATATACTTCATTTGCGATAGAAATCTGATATTATTGTGCGCAAATGTATTGTTATTACAAGAACACTACCTTTTCTTTTTTTTTAATACATTTGTTTTCAGTTGTTAAATAAATCCATTTTGCGTATATTTCACAGAATAATTCGCCCTCAGATTTAAACTTACTATTATCATACTTTTAGACGTAGTATTTAAAAAGTACTGAAATAGATGTATCTACCGAAAGCAGTATTAATCAATTAATATTTCATTTATGATGTTTACATTAGACCGCTCGAAATTCTGAAGTAGCGGACAGTTTACGTGGGTTAGGGTTAGGTTATTCAATTATGGCAAAGCACACGAGGGCTATCTGCCTAAGGGGAGGGATGCCTTCGTGGAGGACTTTCTAAGGGAAACTGGCTCGTATACACGTTACACATGGGGAAAACCACGAAAACGCCCATGCAGCCAGCCCGTTCGCGGGATTCGAACCTCGAACCGAACTACCAGTGTTCAGCGTCTTTACCGCTCGGCCGCTGGTGGGCCCGAGTTTACGTGGGACGAGTGCAATGTGTTTGCACTTCTATAGGCAGTTAAGAGAGACGGAGGATATTCAGAGTTCGAAAGAAGACGCGATTGACTATACTTAATAAATAGTAAGTTAATTTTTTTTAATCATTGAGCAAAAATTCGTTATTTGTAATCCATTTTTGTAGCCCCTAACATGTTTCGTTCAATTTTATGCATTCTTATGTTAAGCTGTTTTATATTTATGTCTTATTTTGTTGACAGATTTTCTTCAATGCTTTGGTAAAACTTTATTAACCACCGTTTATTTCGAACATAGTTGGTTATATTAGGTATAAAAATGCATTTATGTAATTCAAAACATCTTTACATGATCAGAACTGTGAAGTGTTTTTTGGTAAAATAAATTTGATCAAGCTATCATCGCTTATGTGTGTATTCTGTCTATTACGAACCCATACGCATGCAACAGTAGTTTTCTCTCTCTGTTAGGAGATTTCTAACCATGTGAATATTTTTACAAATAAAATTCCTATGCCTGCTATATTATTCAGTGATTTTGTTGTGAGATATATACGATATTTTCAACACAAACAGATGTTCCCACAGTTACTTCTGGCTGGATAATTAAATAACAAATGTAAAGTACTTATGGAGATTTTAAAAATATTTGAATAAATGCGGAACATGCTGAATAAGCTTTAAATTGTAAAATGCATTCTTCAAATCAGCATATTCTTACCACGTTATGGCAAAATTAACTATCATAAAATATCAATTTATCCTTATCTAGGCGTTAATTTTAGTGTCTCATTCTTGAAATAACTGCTTTTTAAATAATTTTAGTTTCAAATTTTACAGTTCAGCCTCGTAAGATTAAATGGATGTAACGCCCCACAAATTGTCTTACACTCTTATGCTCAATATACACTGGTGTGCAAAAATTAAGGACGAAGTCGAAAAATTAGCATATCAGCTGAACGAAGAGGCAGAGCGGACAGAAAGACCAATCAGGAGATTAAGTAAGGTGATGTACGGTAGCACATGCGCAGATATGCAGGTAGACGTAATGGGGGAGTGTCTGAGTAGTATAAAGCATGTTGTCGGTGTAAGATCAGTATTTCTGGCAAAGAGATTGCACGCCGTATAGCAGTTAAAATCACACCGAGTTGCTGCCTCAGCGAGAAATGGCGAATAATCAATCTGTTAGACGACATCTGGATGCTTTTACCCGAGGTCGAATCATTGGGAAGTTGGAGGAAGGCCGCAGTGTGACAAGTGTGGCTGCAGAGTTCGGAATTGCTCACAGCATCGTTTCACGACTTTGGAGACAATTTCAAACTACAGGAACAGCTATCCGGGGGTTTAGTAGTGGTCGTCCACGAGGAACCACACCCGCAGATGACCGGTATATTGCCTTACAGGCCAGAAGAAACAGGCGGCAGACAGCGGGAGAAATCGCTAGACACACGACACAGGCGACTGGACGACCGATATCGCGTTTTACCGTGGCCAGAAGACTGCACGGTGGTGGTCTGTTTGCACGACGCCCTGTACGGTGTGTACCTCTAACGCCTGCCCATCGGAGAAGGCGTTCTCTGTGGTGCCGGGAACACCGGAATTGGAGAGACAATGAATGGGGACGAGTACTCTTTACAGATGAGAGCAGATTTAGTCTGAGTTGCGATTCTAGACACATACACATCTGGACAGAGCGGGGAACACGCAATAACCCCTTCAACATCATCAAAAGGGACTGTTTTGGAGGTCGCGGAGTTCTCGTTCGAGCAGACATAATGCTTGGTAGCCGGACCGACCTTCATATCTCCCAAGGAGGTTCGTCACCTGGGACTGCTATTGTAACGAGGTTCTTCTTCCTTACATGCGTCTTTTCACAAGGGCTATGGGTCCTCAGTTCCTCTTCATGGACGACAACGCTCCACCTCATCGCACAGTTACTGTCGAAGAGCTGTTGGAGAGTGAAGATATTGAACACATGGATTGGTCGGCAAGGTCTCTGGATCTAAATCCCGTCAATCATGTACGGAACTTACTAGGAAGACCCGTGGCAGCACGTAACTTATCGCCAGTAACGATTCCGAAACTGCGATTGGTGCTACAAGAGGAACGAGCAGCAGTGTCTCAACAGTTCATTAACAACCACACATCCAGCATGCACAAATGATGTGAAACCTGCCTAGCAGTCAGGGGAGATCATATCCCCTATTAAAGACCGGATGTTTCTTGCTGGACACCCATCACAGGTATGTTGCGGCCTTCAGTCGCATTGCATGCTACTTTTCCATGCTACTTTTTCAATAAAGCTTCTTTTTATCCCTCTGATTTCTCTTTTAGTAAGTGTTGCTTACATTATTCATGTCCTTACGTATTGGGTATCTTACGGTATTAAATGTGTTGATTTGGAAAGCTTTTGTACAAAGTTATATTGAAAAAACCGTCTCGTCCTTAATTTTTGCACACCAGTGTACATTAAGCATTCTCCAACACAATCACTTGTGGTTCCATATGACTGTTGTCTTCTGAGAAAGTGGTCATTTTAGAGAGGTGTTGTGTTTGTTTTTGTTCTCAAATACCAATCTCCTTCAAAAATGTTCGACATGAAAGAGCTCACTATATTTTTTTAATTTATTACTTGTTATGATGTATTACATTATAATTTACTGATTTAATAACCATAAAAGCATAGAATGGCTAGAATTCCTTATATTCATGGAGTGAAGTGTGGAATGAGACGCAGGGACATATTTTAAACAGAAATGAAAATTTATGCTTACGGAGAGACCTGGAAATTTTGCCAAGTCACCAATATCAGTGGTATCTTTTAGAACTATATAAATAATTTATTTTTGTCTGAACTGTATAGTTGTGCTAAATAAAATGCTAAAATAATATTTTCTTCAAAAATGTTTTCATTTTAAAGCCGCAGTATTTGATTTCATGGAACGAGGTAAAATTTGGCAAGAAATTTAGTTCTGTGTATTTTTGACTTAAGATAGTGTTAATTTTTATTTCTAATGCATAAGTTATTCTAGCTAGAGCTAAAAGCGGGATTATCCTTAAAGCTAATACTGGGTTTGCTTCCGTTCGATGCAGCTTCTGCCTTTCCTGATTTTCCTGCCCTGTATGGTCACACCAGTTACATCGGTGCTAATGCTGTGTATCCTCTAGTTAAGGTCAGATTTATGAATTGTAATTATATTTGGTTAGAAAATTTTTAATAATATGTTCTCAATTAAGTATTTTAATCGCATTATGGTGCAAAATATTTACTCTTTCCTGCATTTCAAACTTTTCCAATAAATATTAAATTTAAATGGGTTTATTAGTTTAAATTTGTAATATTTTTCCTCAAACATTCCTAAAACAATCTATTCATTGTTAGTAAAAATTATTATTTAAAACTACGGCAAATTTGGATTGGTAATTTTTCTTCAAATATAGCACGGACGATAAAAATAGCTTATGAATAATTAAGAATTGAATTCCTTTCCAGTTTTATCAGTTCGCAATTCCTTTCATCTAAATTTCTGAGCCATCGTTTCTGTGAAAGTTTCATGATTGTTTTTACCCAATGAGAAGCATGTACAAATGTAGAATTTTAAAATGTATTACTCAATGGGAATGAATATTTAAAAAACAATAGTCTCAGATCCTTTAAAGCTAAATGTTATCACTTGAATGTATTTTCAAATAAAGTGATTAACATCATTAGTTGGATAATATATGCGGATCATCATAAGTGAATAATGGGATTTTATGGGGGTTCTATAAAATGTATATTGCATGAGGTGGACTGAAAAATCTTTTAAATCAGTCACTTAAGTATATTATGTGCATGTACTATGAGGCCATAGTCCATGTAAATGAATGTGTAACTCTTTGCAGTTGCTAAATTTGTGCCTCTGGAAATACTGGATTTCTGGCCCTTTTCCTTTGTTAGAATTAAACAGTATTAGCTTCAATGTGTACTTGGACATGCAGCGTAATTTTTTTTGCTTCCTCAAATGGAGACAAATGGAAGTAGAAGATACTGATCTTAATCTTCTTTTAAATATCGAACATAGTCTCAGTTTGGGAATCATGTGCAGGATGAGTGAAATCGTTGATTTCCCAAACGGCGAATTTGTAAAAATGGACTTGATCCGATGGCCCCAACAATTGCTGGCCGTACCCCACTAAATTTCTTTTCATAAGGCTTTGTTGAAAACGAGATTCGCACTATTTTTTGTGCTTTCGTTTCGGAAATTATACTAGATACTAGCGGGCAAGCCTGCCAGCTGAGCGGGCTGGGCGTATTTGCATACAAACAGTACCTTGATGTTGCGTAATACTTACTGCATTTTTGAACTCAAAACATATTTGTTACAAATTATGAGAAGCTCTATTGCATATATATAATAATATGGAAAACATAGAAGAATTATCTAGGTAAGATTACTGACCTCATTATGCGAGGATCTTGCTAACGCGGGTCTCCCTAGAGTTCCAGAGCATTTTGGAAAGAGCATTTGTTTGGTTGGAAACAATCTGTCGATTGAATTAGCCTCGGCTCCTTAATTTTGCAATTCTATTTTATATTCTCTGATTCGTTATATCTAGAACGATATCAGAGGAAAAACAAGATCATTGTTTCATCAGCCTTCCTGAAATCGAGAGGCTTTGACGACAGACACAGTGCAGAACGCTTGGTGGGGACCGCACATACTATTTTCTCATCTCTTTGTGGTCCACCGCAGGCACATACTCCTGCAAGCAAGCACTCAACAAGACCCAATCCAATTTTTTTGCATTCCCCGTCTTTACCTCAGGCATTTAATTGGTACTCATTCTGCGTGCACTGATCAGTATGTTAATTCAATGTCGCTTCACATCTGTAACGTTGTGAAGCCTTTTATATTTACTTTATTTATATTCATTTTATTTGTACATTTTGTTGCACTATTGTATTTATAATCTAATAGTGAAGATTATCAGTTGTTTTCTAACAATGTTCAATATACGGTATGATAGCGTATTTTGCATATATATCTGTCAATAGTAACGCTGTGATGTCTCCGATAAGATACTTTACTTTTTTCGTATTTTATTATTTGTACGTTTGTATTTATTAATGTGTAGAGACATTAGGCATTTTTGAAAGCAGGAGACGTGAAAAATGAGCAACACCCTCGTCGGGACTCGAACCACGGACCTCTTGAATACGCACCGAGTGTACTGACCACTACACCACGAAGGAACAGCCAAGGAAACTGGAGAAATACCTTATATACTCCCCCTTTTAAAGAGCGACTGAGGATTAGGGAATCCAATCGCCAAATCTCGGTAGTGGAGAATCATCATCCACCACCTTTTTTTAGTTCGGGCACCACTGTACAGAAATTAGGTATTATTTTCAAAGCAGGAGATATGAAAAATGAGCAATGCCTTCGTCGGGACTCGAACCACGGACCTCTCTAATACTCGTCGAGCGTGCTGACCACTACACTACGAAGGCATGCCAAGAAGGCCGGAGAAATACGTACAATGTATAAGAGTATACCTTGTTTTTGTTTCCACATTTTTTTACAACTAGCCCAGCAGAGTTTTTTTAAGTCTGCAAATCACAACAAGTGTCTCAATCTAATTCCATATACTACAACCTCCTGTTCTACACAAATATCAGCCTCCAATAAGTTATTAGCTAATATAGGTGCAATGTAAGATCATAAAGCACATCTCACCACAAGGTGATTAACCCCATTCGACCTTTCTTCCTCACTTGACAGAGCAGCGCAATGCATATGTAGACAAACTGTTCGATACTTGCACTGACATCGTCACACCAAGAGATCGGGAAAATAATTTCTTCCGCGTTCTCCTCTCAAAGAAATTAAAATTGCACTGCCAAAATTGTGGGAAAGCTGCGAAATCAAATCCCAAAATAATTGCAACAGTTGCTACTTCAACGCAAAAAATCGGAAAACCCAACAGCATTTAACCACATACAGCATCTTCAACCGTTCAACCATCACTACAATACGCGCAGGCCCTAAAAAGATCGAAGCATAAGCCTGAACTCTTGATTTACACAAAATATTGACACACACACGAGCACCTGCGAGCTGAACTCGCAAACATAGCGCTAATTCATAATCCTAGGATCCAAATCACGGCAGTGAGACCCATTCAGAAACAAGGTTTTGTTGTGGAATCTAATACGACAGAAAACATAAAGAGGCTGGAAACAAAGCTGAAAGGAGAGGCACCAACACTCCTGCAAACCAAGCTCCCTGCGAAAAGACTGCCCAGGCACACAATTCAACAACGTCAACCCCAGACTACAAAAATCAGACAGAGAAAATCTCCTTATGTCTCCTGTGAGAAAATCTCCTCCTTCCTTAGTCATCTGAACTTAACATAACCAAAGCTAGTGCCAGGGTACTTTACAGACTGATTACAAAAAACGGTAATGTCAAGTAGATCGTAGAATGTCATCTAACAATATTCAGCACCATTATGCAGCAACGTGATATCTTCATCGGCTGGCGCGCACACTGCGTCACATAATCCTTTTCACCAGGAGGTGCTACAACTTTCAGAAATTTGGCATACTCAAGAGACGTGCAGTAATAGAATGTATTTACTGCTCTGGCCAGCACAAGCTACACAAATGCAGAGCAACACAATCTGGCTGCATGAACTTCTCAGATAACAAGCCTAGAACAGCCAGCTTCCTCACAGACAATCCGTCCTATTCCATCGCCTGCGCTATATTCGTCGGAATATCGATCGGTTACAGCGTAGCACAACATGCTAATGTTGTCACTACAACAACCCCTGAAACTGATTATATTAGATGTGTTCAAATAAACCTTCAGTGGAACATCTATGAGTGCATCAAAGATGCCTCGGGCCATGCACCAAGGGCCTCAGAATGAAAACGGAGAGACGACTAGATATTACAACTACTTTTGTACTTGACAGCTGCTTTAAATCTACTAGTCATTTAGGAAAAAGAGCAATCTGCAAAAGAATGATCATGATCGCTAAGATAAAAAGCTGGAGAGACTTCTCCACTAAAAATGGAGACACGTATGACATTTTGCACAAGATTTCTACCAACAAGGTCTACAAGCCTAAGCAGTTCCTCCATCAAGAATCCTCACGAACAAATAATTCGACAAATGACACGACAGAAACACTCACTGATATTCTGTAGGCAGTCTTCCCAGCGGACTATTTTTCAGATAATACAACACAGCAACAGTTCATCCGTGCAAATAATACAGCAAGCATTACTGCAGATGATAAAGAATTCAGAAAATAAGAAATACGAAAATCATCGAAAACCTTCCTTTAAGGAAAGTGCCTGTCCCAGACTGTAAATTGGGCAATAGTTATATTTATAACAGTTTTTCAGCATTTTCCTTCTTCAACAAGCTTTTGCATACCAGCCTCTTCCACTCAATGATTCCAAATTCGGTTATGTCATATTCCTCCTTAGACATAGCAACGGCCCTGGTAGCTCGGATTCCTGCCGACTGATGCGCCTGGTTTTAGTGCTAGAGAAAGCACGTAAAACACTTCCGCCCGAAGCATCACCTACACAAAGGAAACGTAATTAGCGAAGCTCCAGTATGACTTTAGAGGATAGGCACAGTGGCTACCACACAGGCATCCTCGGCCTCGATAAGAGTGCCTTTGATACCTTATGGTGACCAGAACCGCCAGCAGATCGTCGTGCATAACAGTGCCGTCATACAACGTAAGCAGACACAAGAAACCTACAAGGCTCATGTGCCGGTTCAATCTTATGTAATTTGACCTTCAGTAGCATATTAACCACTACTGGCCTGAGCACACTGAATTAATAGTTTACGCAGATGATGTCGCCTTCATAGTCTTAAGGAAATCTAGAATCGAGCTGAAGATGCATGGAGCTCAAACTTATCAGCAGTTCTAGAACCTCTATAGTGCACTGAAATTAACCATTTCCCAAATAAAAGGCCCTTTTAATTCCCAGAAAAGGAGTCAAGAGCAACATTAGTCCAAGAATCACCATCACCAAGAGCTGATTCAAAACCGTCAAAGAATTAAAATATCTGAGCGTTAGGTGGAATCGAAGATTTATATGGATTCTCCACATTAAGGAACTTCAGCAACATTCTAGCCACATTGCGAAAAACTCAGACAGTTCCAAGAAACATTTAGGGACTAGGTTTGCACATTCAAAAGTCTCTCTGCTCATCTGTCATAGAAAGGATGTTTACAAATGATTCTCCAGTCTGGGCCCAGCTGATACAAGTGAGGAAAGTAAAACGTCATCTCAGCGTCCAGGGCCCATTTGCGATAAACATCACAAAGGCATTTCGTAGCAACCGTATCGGTTAATGCCTTGTCAGGTCTAACATCGTTGCATATTCGTGTTGAGCAAGAAGCTGTAATCCAATCAGTACTTCATCATCGCACTCTCACAAACTTCTATGAGTGGCATTATCCAAAGAATTATGAAATGCTAGCGAAGACACTACATGTTCCTCCAGAGCTTAAAGGGCAAGGTGTAAACATACATATGCACACCATAATATCCCCAGCAAGAACACTCCGACTATATACACGTTCGGGGCTCATATATGGCAGACAAAGCTGGAACAGCAGTAGTTTTTCAGCATGGAGAAGTAACCTCACATCTATTGGAACAGCGAGTAAGCGATAATAATACTGTTTCACGTAAAAGCAGTAATTTCCACAGCTATCCAGTACATCACTCAACAAAATTTACAGAGTCCCACCATCCACACAGATAGAATGTCGGTACTTGTCCGTACTTCTCGGTACGTCCATGCTCAACCATCACCACACATCGCCTAAAAATTAATTTCAAAAAAGGTTTAAAACAAAACGTCCTAGCGCTCAAACAAAATTTAACGCAGAAGATTACTTTCCTTGTGCCTGACTCTTATGTAAAACATTTAAAAGATTGTGTACCTGTTATCACTAAGATAAAATATTCCTGCAAAATTTAGTTCTTTGCGCAAACTTAAACTGGAGTTGTTTTACAAACTGAACCATGCATCTACATTTGCTTTCGTAGTGTTTGCAGACAGGATAATACATAAGCAGTATCAAATAATCGACTGTCATTTCTTATTACTTAATTTCGTGCTTAAGTACTCTTCCTGATATTAATCATTTCTATTTATCATTCGCCCTAGTCGTATAAATAACTTAGCACAAATAAAAAATATTTTCATTCTAAATTCACGTGTACATTATCGCAAACCCATTTCATATACATTTATTTTTATTAACCTCCAAAGACAAATGAGGTCTGATTGTTCTTTCGTTTGATTGCTAAGTAAAATAATTGTTGTTCGAAAAATCTTATAAAATAAACATAGGTGTTTGTACAAGTTTTGTGGTTTTTCTTTATTACCGACAATGAAAACGTGTGCCATTCTTCTCCTTTCATGTTATTTTCTTTGTGTCACCCATACGCTAGATATATTTGGAAAAACCAATATGCAGAAATCCATTTATGCAGCTAAAAGCTTTTTCATTTTCTTCTTGCTAGGTATTGATTTGTCAATCCGAAGTATCTGCACCTCTTAAATATTCGCATGATTTCTTGAGTGTGTGCACTTGTTCGGAAATATCCACTGAAACGATCGAAATTTCGTTCTTGTTGCTGAAACAATCCACAATGAAGTTCTGAGCGCCTTTATTGCCAAAAGGAGAGTACATAATTGATATCCGATGAATTCCTTTTACTCATGTCATAAGAATCTGTTACGTTGAGGAAAGTTTTTCCATTTAAAATTAAGGATTTTAAATGGGAAATTATTATATTTCGGAACGAATTCGTAATGTTAGTATTCTGCTACTTATAACAAAAAAAGTAAGCAATAATGAAAGAAATATATGTAATCAGTGAAAGAAATTTTGCCTTTATAATGAACAGTGGGTGAACTAGCATCTACCTCCATTGAAATAAACAGCCTACAAATTTTATGTTTCCTCGTAATCAACTAAAATATTAGAAACTCTCATAATCTCTAGAAATGCTAATGATTTTAGTATTAAAAAAAGCTTAGTTTTTGCAAAAGAATCACAGAGCTGATCAATTGCAGTTTAAAATTATCTGTTTCAAATTTATCATTAAAAAACGGACAATAATTATTCTGTTTTAAAACTTTGCTTTAGTTAATATATCATTTGCCTAATATTCTTCGTATTTGACGAATACGTCACTTATGCACAAAAAAGCTGTTTTCCAAAGTCTGCAATGATATCTAACGTACACGTTAGTTTATATCCTTTTACTATGGGATCAAAGTGAAAATAGAACTATGGTTGTTATTTTATTTCAGATTTGTTTGCTCTTTCTAGTTTTTGTCACTTTATCTCATTCTACTTCCAGTCTATCTGCGTATTTTTATTGTTTTTTATACTTTCATTCTGTATGAGAAAATTCCTTAAATTAAATGCTACCAAATTCTAATATCCTGGTCCATTCTTTTTAATTTTTTTCACAATTAGTATAAATCTTAAAGTATAAATAATATATCATTAATGATAGTAAATTATAAAATATATAATTCAGTTGATTTCAAAAGAACCAATAATCAATGAAATGCAAGCAATAGACAGCAATTTGTTACTAAAAAGTGGTGAAATTAGTTACATAACAAAAATATAGCAACATAATAATTCCAAATGAGATACTCTGGCATGTTACTGGATCAAATGCCACACAGCCAATTCCAAGTCAACCCCTGGTGGATTAACAGACTCTGTCTAAAAGTAACTTAAGTTTGTTCAGTGCGAAACGATGAAAACTTTATTACCAAAAGTTCTAAACGTTAAAACAAAACTGTCTGAGAAAAGGAAAAAAGAATAGTATGTGGGATAACGGCATACTATATGTTATGTAACCAGATGATGGTTGTATCTGAGAGTTGTTTTTATTCATAACAGCAAGTAATTTAATTGTATGTAATCCTGTATGTACGAATACTTTAAAATAAAAATTAAAAAAACCGACATTTTCTACGCTAGTTCGAACTTAGAAGCACTGTTCACGTTCTCTTAGTGCCATAAGATATAACTTGCTGTTCATTTCTGATGATGTTCATTGTTTCATTATTTACAATGTAATCATTTTGTTTTCAACACTAGTTTAATTTAAGCAACCAAAGTACTTGCTCTAAAGGGTTGCTCACCAAATTAACTGAAATTCTTCTCTTTTCTCTCTACTAACTATAAAACTGGCAATCGCCCTGTCTACGAAATAACAAGTCCCGAGACGATTTACACAAATAGTTTTATTAAAAGTTTTAAACTTAATAAACGCACGACTTTGCTTACAAATTAAAACTCCGCTGTTTTATACACATCAGTAATAGAAATGTTAAATTTCAAATTGAAATTAATTCGATACTGGAGACTATCATTCAAACAGCCTACCCAAACGTTGGGTCAGTTCATCAAAAGCGCAGTTTACTTCGGCTAGGAAAATGGCTAATCACAGATAACTACTGTAGCAGAACTGGACGAGATTGCAGAACAGAGTTGCGAGCTTTGCTGTCACCCTTTCAGTAAAACTTGCAAAATCTTCGACTTAAATACTCTAACTCGGTAACATAGTGACTGCTAATGAAAACAAGCTACAGTAAAATTCCAAATCATAAGAAAATGGGTTATTTAGCACAAAATATGCTGCGGATTAAACTGTTTGAATAATATTTTTCTATTCATTACAAACTTCTCTTTCTTGTGGTTTTGAAATTAACCGGGATTTTGAGTTAACCGTAAACATTATCCCCGGTAAATGTGAACGAAACTTTCAGTAATTCACAAGAAATGAAATGCCATAAATATTATTCGAAACTTTTTAAAATGCATATGATACTTTTTTACATTGGTTTGAATTCAAAGAAAGGTTTGAAAACATGTAAATAAATTCACACAAAGTTTGATTTTAAATCACCTCGCAACAAATATATAACTGTAGTTTTACCTCATTTAATTTACTCAAACTCCCTCATTCAGAGCATAAAAAGATAAAAATGAACAAGTAAACAATTCATTGTTCGTTTAATCCAGTATGGCAAACGCGCATATACATATTGTATATATCATGTTTGCATGAGCGCATGGGTTCAGATCTTGAATTACTTTTAGAGCCAGATTTATAAGCCTATGCCCACATGGTCTTTTAATCTCGCTTTGGAGATAATTTAGAATTCAAATCATCCGATATCCAATTATTGGAACTTTCTTTACACTCGAGATTTAAGAGAGTTCTTCCTCGAAACTGACTCTTGCAGTCTTTCTGTACTACACTCTCTCGACAAATCCCCCCGTTTATCCTCCAGACTTCGAAAGGGATTGCCAGACTCGTCTTTCTTCTGAAGGAAGAACGAAGGACTCTACACTGGCTCCCCAGAGCTCGAGATAACTTAAGCAGGTTTGCAGTACCATCGCTGCAATCTTTTCTTCCATTATTTAGGATCATTCTGAATCATTAAGTTTTCGAGAGTCTTTGTAAAGCTTGTCTACTCGAGGGATCACCGAGACTTCAGACTTTAAAACATTTCATTCCGCGATTTTAAAACGCATGAAAACCAGTGATGTACACATGCGCTTACACAAATACACATAAATTTAATATATATATATATATATATATATTAATAATTCATAGGCTGAAAAATAAATTCTGGTATATGACATATAATTTAAGATGATACTAATTCAAGGTTTGCAGAAAAATTCTTTCAAAAGAAGAATTATTAGATATAGTTCCTTCTTTTCATTTAATTTGAGCATAAATAAATAAATTTACAAGACCTTATTACACATTACAAAAGTGCGTATACTTAACAACTGAAGAAATTACGAACCTTTTGAGTTTATGAGACGATTTCTTATAACCTAGCTATTGGAATAAGGCTATAAATCTTCTACAGCGTAATTGCATTCTTACGAACTATACGATCAGACATTTTTGATGACCTAGATTACAAGCAAAATAAAATCCTTTTTCTAGAAATAATATTTACCAAGACGTTTCAAAGACTAAAACCGAAGTTCAGTGTATTTATCTTTACTTATACCCCCTTTTTTTAACCTCTCCAAACATGCAATTTTTACTACGCCTTCCGATGAAATAAAATAGATCCATGCCTGGTTCGAAGAAATAGATATAGTTGGATAAAACCAACGATAAGGAACCTTTTGCATTAAAATGATGAAAAAAGAGGATAAAGCAATATTTGTTTATACAATTGCACAGTCGAAAAAAATAGGACATTTTTGTTGTTTTATGTTCCTTAATATAGTATTTCTTTTAGACATATTACTTGTTATTTATTTATTTATTTATCGTGCGGAGGCCTTCTTTGTGCTTAGTATATTCACATCCAAATTCCTGGATTCAGTTATGTTAGATGGCAAAGCAAAAATTTCATTAGATTCAATACTTTTAGATATTATTTATTGTATGTATTTTAACTGACAAGACTCTTTATTTTCTTACTTCTTTCGTACATATTAGCATTCAGTTGTGAAGTTAAAGATTATTCCTGATAGACCTCTTTTTCATTAAATATTAAAATAACTTGTAAAATATTCTGTCGTCTCTATTTTTAATTTCGCTGTTATTCTTAAGCATTTCATTATTTTCCGAGTACCAAGATGCATGTTTTCGGTATTTGTCTTCGTATTTCTCTTTATGATTTGACTAATTTCGATTTGGAAAGTACTGAGTTACCTCTTATCTTGGGTTAGGTTACCTGAATATGTCAAAGAACACTAGGGCTATCTGCCTAAGAGGAGAAATGCCTTCGTGGATAACTTTCTAAGGAAAATGCTTTCGTATTCATATCGGAAAAACCACTAAAACCAATTATACAGCCGGCCCGTTCTCCTGGGGTTGAACTTTCAGTGTTCAACGGTTCTAACCTGTCGGCCATGCGTAGGGTTTCGTACAATCAAGTGTTTTTATATTTTTAAGAATAGCTGCTTCATAATATTTGGGATGCCAGATGTCTAGGTATTACATCTAAACCAGCTAGTTTAAATCGAATTTTCTTCCGAAAGATCATGGAGTCATTTTAAATGAATCCTCAGTGTAATCTAGGCACTTTTCTGTTTTCGAACTTAAAGTGACGTGTAACTCAAAATTTACATCACGAACTAATTTTTAAGCAATCAGCAAACTGACACAACGTATGTATCATATGCCATGTTCAGCTTTAAGGGCCTATGATACAAGAAGAGTGACGCACAGCAACAGATGTAGCTTAAGCTCATGTCTCACGATCTGCTCCGGTGCTTCAATTTGAAGTTAAGATTTGCTTGAAATTTTACCTCGGTTTTATCCAAAAGAGAATTAAATTTTCACTTCAGATAATATTCTGTTGGTATAAAAGTGGATGAATGATATTCAATCATAAAAAAGATATTTATTTATACACACCAAGCAAATTAAGCCCCTAGAGAATGACAGCGAAAAAATAAATTTATCTCGCGTAAAATATTAGAAAAATTTCGGAAATGTAATATTTAAACATATTATTCATTCCAAAATGAAATCAAGACCGTTGTACATACTGATCTGTCACATTTCCTTTTCGGAACTACACAAATATGAGGTCATTCGAAAATACACTGGTGTGCAAAAATTAAGGACGAAGTCGAAAAATTAGCATATCAGCTGAACGAAGAGGCAGAGCGGACAGAAAGACCAATCAGGAGATTAAGTAAGGTGATGTACGGTAGCACATGCGCAGATATGCAGGTAGACGTAATGGGGGAGTGTCTGAGTAGTATAAAGCATGTTGTCGGTGTAAGATCAGTATTTCTGGCAAAGAGATTGCACGCCGTATAGCAGTTAAAATCACACCGAGTTGCTGCCTCAGCGAGAAATGGCGAATAATCAATCTGTTAGACGACATCTGGATGCTTTTACCCGAGGTCGAATCATTGGGAAGTTGGAGGAAGGCCGCAGTGTGACAAGTGTGGCTGCAGAGTTCGGAATTGCTCACAGCATCGTTTCACGACTTTGGAGACAATTTCAAACTACAGGAACAGCTATCCGGGGGTTTAGTAGTGGTCGTCCACGAGGAACCACACCCGCAGATGACCGGTATATTGCCTTACAGGCCAGAAGAAACAGGCGGCAGACAGCGGGAGAAATCGCTAGACACACGACACAGGCGACTGGACGACCGATATCGCGTTTTACCGTGGCCAGAAGACTGCACGGTGGTGGTCTGTTTGCACGACGCCCTGTACGGTGTGTACCTCTAACGCCTGCCCATCGGAGAAGGCGTTCTCTGTGGTGCCGGGAACACCGGAATTGGAGAGACAATGAATGGGGACGAGTACTCTTTACAGATGAGAGCAGATTTAGTCTGAGTTGCGATTCTAGACACATACACATCTGGACAGAGCGGGGAACACGCAATAACCCCTTCAACATCATCAAAAGGGACTGTTTTGGAGGTCGCGGAGTTCTCGTTCGAGCAGACATAATGCTTGGTAGCCGGACCGACCTTCATATCTCCCAAGGAGGTTCGTCACCTGGGACTGCTATTGTAACGAGGTTCTTCTTCCTTACATGCGTCTTTTCACAAGGGCTATGGGTCCTCAGTTCCTCTTCATGGACGACAACGCTCCACCTCATCGCACAGTTACTGTCGAAGAGCTGTTGGAGAGTGAAGATATTGAACACATGGATTGGTCGGCAAGGTCTCTGGATCTAAATCCCGTCAAGCATGTACGGAACTTACTAGGGAGACCCGTGGCAGCACGTAACTTATCGCCAGTAACGATTCCGAAACTGCGATTGGTGCTACAAGAGGAACGAGCAGCAGTGTCTCAACAGCTCATTAACAACCACATATCCAGCATGCACAAATGATGTGAAACCTGCCTAGCAGTCAGGGGAGATCATATCCCCTATTAAAGACCGGATGTTTCTTGCTGGACACCCATTACAGGGATGTTTCGGCCTTCAGTCGCATTGCGCTCCATGCTACTTTTTCAATAAAGCTTCTATTTATCCCTCTGATTTCTCTTTTAGTAAGTGTTGCTTACATTACTCATGTCCTTACGTATTGGGGATCTTACAGTATTAAATGTGTTGATTTGGAAAGCTTTTGTACAAAGTTATATTGAAAAAACCGTCTCGTCCTTAATTTTTGAACACCAGTGTATTAATTAAACAGGCAATACTGAATTACATATTAAGAAATTTTTTTGAATTCTTCTAATCGATTTAGGTTTAATAAACTACTTTTGGAGATGGGTCGGAATTTTCATTTTCTCTGCAGCACTACATTATGAAATGCTCTGAAAATTACGTGCAGGTGATATTAATAATGAGTACTCATTGTTTTTTGACCACACGTTAGTAAGACGCGGATAAGCATAGGCGTTCTTATTGGTTCTTACTCCAAAACTAATTAATCGTTACATGAAAAAAATGCTTGTAGTAGAAAAAGTTAGCTTGACAAATAAAACTCAGTAGAATTGAGCGTTTCATAACAAACAAAGAGAATAGGTCGAATCATTAAATTTTGTATTGCTTTACAAATATTATATGTGTCTTCATATTTGTTGGAATTAAAATTATTTTTAATCCATTTTTTCTGGTGTTAACACTTATGTGAACGTCATTCTTTAATTGATATGGGTATTTATTTTATGGTACTTAGATAATCTAATAGATTATAATAATAGATTAGCAACTGGCCTTATAATAAGAACTTTTACGTCAATACCATTACTTTTCTGCAAATAAATGATTATTATTTTTCAAATAAAATATGAGTACTTGTTATTCTGATATCGAACGTTTTCCCCAGTGTCGTCAAACAGTGCAATTTACAGTCAACAGCGGATGCGCGTGACGTCACAACACTATAAGTTCCTTTGTTTTTATGTAAATCATGGATAAGCCAGCTTAGTTTTTGTAAAGGAAGATGTAAGTTAACTGAACTGGTTGGTATACATGTTACACATGAGGGAAACCAGTTGAATTTTGGAAAATGGCGCAATAAAAAACACTGCAGAATCTCACACTACCGCTTAGATTCATATTTAAATAAATTCATTCGGCTTCAAGTTCATGAGGATGGCAGCATTTTTGCTGTCTTAAATTCTATTAGGATTTTTGGCCGCCGAAATTATTGTCTCTACTCTTGTTTGTTTGTCAGATAATCTCAAAACTTGACCATCTTTTGTAGCTTGATAATCTCAAAGCTACAAAATCGCCATACAGGAACTTAAATAAATATAAATTCCTGTATGGCGATTTTGTAATTTGTGTCTATCTATTTAAGTCGAGGGATTTATGATTATTTTAATTAAATAAAGAGCGGCCTGTAAACCTCCTTGTTCCTGTAAACCTCCGCGGGAAGGGTTGACGCAATTTTGGAAAGATCTTTGCCAGTTTTCACGGTCGACAAGGAAAAAAAGCATAAATACCTATTTAAGTTATTTATGAAACTTATTTCTCAAAACTATTATCTGATAAAAGTAACTTAAAGGCAGTTTCGGAATTCTGAATCTAAACTATACGGATACTCATCAGGTTTAAAAGAAGAAATTTTTGCCTGAATAATATTATGTTTCGAATTATTGGAGTTACTTATAAATGAAAAGAGCTGAAAAAGTAAATCATTGGACAAGTGGAAAATACCTTTACAGAAAGTGTAAACTGCTCACTGATATTGTCTTGCATAACGCAGAAATTGTTTCCTTCAGAGCCGGATTCAATTAATCAAAGATGTTAATTGCATACAGGTCACAGTACAAGTAACTAGAAAATTATTCCCAAAACTATTTGCAGCTAGCTAGCCTTCATAGCGGTTCTTCGTAATATTTTCCGCGTGTTCTGCTTCCTTGCATATCAATTTGCCTTACATCGAACTCAACATGCTGCCTTGTTCTTAAATCACTCAACTTTAGCCAGACATTTTTTTAAACTTCTAGCCTTGACAGTTTACTGATTTTCCCTGCGAACCAAAATATTGCTTCGAATTTATTTCCTGTCAAAGGTAAATGCTATTTTAAACTAGTCAGGTGAGGCACTTTCCGCTTAAGGCGCACCGCGGAACGTTGATTTTAAACCAATTTTGTAAGGCTTTCCCCGTACCGAAAATAAAGAGAGTGAATTCTACTGTCCTTAGTTATTGCATTACAGAATACAGCTGCGCGTCGTCAGGAGTTGAAAGTGTAAATAAGTAGGCAGTTAGTTTATTAGAGTAAGGTTATTTCTCTCTGAAAAATGCTTTTTGTGAATAACTTTCTAAAGGAAACTTTGTGTTTCAAGTTACTTGCCACAGAGCATATGACACAGAATATTACATCTATGTACTAGTACAGTATTCCGACAATGAGGACTGAGATTAGAAAACTAGTAACTGTAGAAATTACCAGGCGAAGTGATTAGGATGCGAGAAACTTGAAAAATCATGGAAAAATGCCTTTTGTGAATAACTTTCTAAAGGAAACTTTGTGTTTCAAGTTACTTGCCACAGAGCATATGACACAGAATATTACATCTATGTACTAGTACAGTATTCCGACAATGAGGACTGAGATTAGAAAACTAGTAACTGTAGAAATTACCAGGCGAAGTGATTAGGGTGGGAGAAACTTGAAAAATCAACTGTCTTCTGTTCTGGATTCGGACGTCGGCTCCGAATCTTCCAGTTGCCAACCACTTCCACCAACACACACTCACGGGGATGCTGTAATTATTTTCTGTCTTACTTGAAGAGCGGCACTTTGTTGCTAAAGCAGCCACCGCTACACACTCTCATTTAAGTATGCATGTACATATGTTGACTAATAATGTGATTTAATGTTTGTCCTCTAATTCATATAAATTCTAGATTTGTATGGTATTGATCAAATTCGCTGAAACAGCCTTCTATTTGGCGTACATTTACTAAAAACACTCAATCGATTTCGAGGGCAGCCACAGGTCCCTCCTCATCAGGAGAACAAAACATCTAGAAAGGGCCTAGATCTATATGGTATTGGTTTACTGTTCATCAGATTTTTTAAAAAAATATCTAAGTAGTGTATAAATGTTCCAACGAAAAATTCCTAAAACAGTATTGAAACAATAACAGAAATTTGCTTAAAAGAATATAATTAATATTAGACACTGCGCACATAAAATGAAAATTTCAATGTGGCGCCTAGTAGAATCTGTTAAGTAACTTCAGAAACTTAGTGAATACCTGCTTAATCTCTTAATAACTGTACTTTCATTTGATTGAATATGCGTGTCACATCTGTTCATAACATTTAATATATTACTGAAACTGTTTTACGAAATGATAATAAATAAATGCTTCCTTAAATTATATAAGGAGCCTGAATACAGAACGTGGAACACATGCTGCTTATGTATACCCAATCAATGGATAATCTAGTTAAATTTAATACAATTTACAATATTTAAGAAAACGACTATAAAATTTATAATGTGTTCTCAGCAACTAATACTTAATCCAGTTCAATATTAGTAAGAATTTTTTTCAACAACCAAAAATTATATTAAACTTAATAGGAACTTACTGGGTATTTTTGGCTGCTTGATATACGTACAAGGTTTTCGCTCACCGTCTCATTAAAAAGCGATGGCTTTCTACTTCAGAATTCACACCTCAAGAGAAATTATATTGGGCATATACATTATATTGAGCCCACTAACTTTCAAGCGACATTTATTTCTATAACCTTTGCGTTGGCTTTGGCAATGACCAGTTTCCCGTTAATGTCCTCCACAAAGGCAGATAACCCTAGTGTGCTTTGAGGTATTCAAATAAGCTAACCTCTTCATTATATCTCTTTCTAAACGGCTTTTAAATTTTAAAAAAATGTCTCGGAAATCGCAAAATTTTTAATCTTTCAAATGGGAATCTTTGTTAAATAATTCTATGTGAACTAAGTTCTAAAATGAAATTAGTTACATCAAATCGCTTGGGGTTTATTTATAAATACTTTCATTGAGTATATTGGATGACTGAACAGTACATCATATAATTGACATCAAAGAGTTCTTCACCTTTAGCACAATATAAGGGAATGTTTCCATAACTATACTAAACAAACTGTAAAAAAAAGTTCAATTAACTATTGTAAATTTTCTATAGATTCATAATAGTGTAAAGTACAATAAAAATTCCCAAACAACGATCTAGAAACCATACTAAGAATATATAAGCTACACTAAAGAAGGAATCTTGGAAGAAAATATACCTTTCAGTTTAATATATTTCGTTTAATATCAAATAGAATAGAGTAATTACAGGAATTAAAAAGATAGAATTAAAAACCAAACTTAACTAAAAGAGAAGAAAAATGTTTTTATTAAAAATATAAGTTTTTTATCCAGCAAAATAATGATATTTTTATCATAGTCTTTTTCTGGTTCAAAACTATGCATACACTGGCAGTAAAAGCAGATGCGGATTCGATTCTTCTCACTACAAATAACTACAGAATATATTTGTATTGAAACCGCCTGAAGCAAAGAAGCAACGAAAGATTTATTGATTGCAACGTGCTTGCAAATAATGTTGTCCTCAGCTCGGAGAAATAAAATTTTCCTGAAAACACAAATCTTAGCACATCTGCAAAGAATACAACAGGAAAAGATTCTCAAATATGTCTTTCGTTACTGCTTGCCGACTAGCAACATCTTTTTTTTTTTTTTTTTTTATAATTTTCCTTTATTTACAAATTTTAACCTTTCCGTTTTTTACATGTTTGCGTGCACATGTGCGAAACTATGTAAAATCTTAGATCTCTTCCGTTTCAAGGCAACATGCGCCAAACAACTTTTGTTTAAATATATACGCCAACTTGAGACTTCAAGCGAGAAAACATACTTCATCACTTCATTATTGGCAAAACATTTTTTTTTAAATAAGAAATCTATCTCTCAGGTTATTTAGTACAATAAACGAAAGACTAATACAGAACATCACTTTTTTAAAAAAATGTATTGATAATACATACTTTGAAAACAGGGACGCTGCTATAAAAGATAAAGGTTAGGTTAGGTTATTCAATTATGGCAAAGCACACGAGGGCTATCTGCCTAAAGGGAGGGAGGCCTTCGTGGAGGACTTTCTAAGGGAAACTGGCTCGTATACACGTTACACATGGGGAAAACCACGAAAACGCCCATGCAGCGAGCCCGTTCGCGGGATTCGAACCTCGGACCGAACTACCAGTGTTCAACGTCTTTACCGCTCGGCCGCTGCTATAAAAGATAAAAATAACGCATTAAATTTAACGATGTCCTTTAGACAACTTTGGCGCACCTAACTTTCTGTGGAAAATTGTTTCAACTGTCTCGTCCTATGAAGAAAAACTCCAAAATCTTTATGATGTAGCTTGTTCTTAACAACGAGGAGTTTCTTCAAGTAATATCATTTTAAAGCACTTCGTTTCGAATTATTTTAACACATATTCTTGAAAAGAAGTAACCTACTATCATATCTATGACCCAAATTTACAGCATATAGAATTGAAACATGCCACTTAAACTCTTTAGAACTGCAATGAAATTAAGTGTTTAACAACTACCGGAATATTTTGTTATATCTTTGTATAACACTTCTTATTTAAGTGCTCTGTGGTAGCCGAACTGTAAAATCGCTGAATATTGGTTAAGTTAGACCCCGGCTCAAATCCGGGGAAACGGGTTGTCTGCATCGAAGTCTTCAATTTTTCCTCATGTGTAACTGTAACATGAATACGAGTCAGTAACTTTCCTTAGATAGTTCTCCATGAAGACTTCCCTCCCCTCAGACATGCAATCCCCGAGTTCTTTGCCATAAGTCTAAGTAATCAATTTTTTTCGCTCCACCAGTGCCCGAGTGGTTAAGAGCGCCTAATACTGGTAGTTTGACCTGCGTTCAGCTAAAGGCGAAGGCGCTGGCTGCATGGCTTGCTCTCGTGATTTTCCTCAAGTGTAAGATGAATATGAGCCACACTTAGAAATTAATTAATTAATATGAATATGAGTCTCTCTTAGAAAATCCTCCACGAAGGCATCCTTCCTTTTCAGCAGATATCTCTGGTAAGCTTTCTCATAGCACGCTGATTCGAAAGGAGATGGTGGCAGACTTTTAAAAAGAAACTAGCTCTTATTCAATGGTTATTCAATTATGGCAAAGCACACGAGGGCTATCTGCCTAAGGGGAGGGATGCCTTCGTGGAGGACTTTCTAAGGGAAACTGGCTCATATACACGTTACACATGGGGAAAACCACGAAAACGCCCATGCAGCCAGCCCGTTCGCGGGATTCGAACCTCGGACCGAACTACCAGTGTTCAGCGTCTTTACCGCTCGGCCGCTGGTGAGCCGAAACTAGCTCTTATACACGCAACACACGGAGAAATCCATACAAGGTTTCTGCAGCCAAGTCATCCACCAGGCTTTTAACACAATGGTGGTCACGAAAATCAAATGAAATCAAAGTAAATATTTCCTACGTCTAGAAACCCCAATAGTAGCCGAGTGGTTAAGACCGCTGAAAACTGGTAGTTCGATCTGGCTTCAAACCTCAGTGAACGGGCTAGTTGCATTGTTGGATTTCATGATTTTCTCCATATGTAAAGTGAATACGAGCCAGTTTCCTTTAGAAATTCCTCCACAAAGGTTCCCTTTCCTTAGGCAGACAGCCCCCGTGTGCTTTGCCATATTCAAAATAACCTAACCTAACTTTCATCGAGAAAGCGGCGTCTTGTCCGAAAGAGGTGCCAGTATGTTCTGCATAAACGATCTTTAAATTAGTATAAAAGCTTTACTTTCGAAAGGAAACGCTTATGCGCGAAAATTCTAAAATCGTAATAAAGGCTTTTCTAATAAACTTGCTCAAAATGTGAAAATAATTTAATTTCTTCAATAAAACACTACTGTAACATATACGATATCAATTTGTTAACAATAAATGCCTTAAAAGTGGATTCGTCTGTTATTGAAGGAGCTTAAAATGCTAAGTAACAAATGTTTCGCTAAGAAATGTATTCTCGCAGCTTGACGCTAATTCTCAGTTTTCAAGAACGTGGTTATAAAACAAATACACTATTTAATCTATACAGCTTACACCTCTAAAATAATAAAAAAATTGTCTGAAAATTATGCTACAGATTTCAGGGTATAATGTTTTATCCAATGAAGAATAATGGACAATTTAGTATTTCCTTCTCTTTCACTTGCTCTTTTCCCTCCCTTTTCGTGCGAGGTTACGGATACAGTAAAGTTAATGTTTAAGATGCGATGCCAGATTCTTAGCTTACAAACGTGATTTCAGCGCTTAACGATTTTCGTAGCGGTGGCTAATGGACTGAGTAGTGCCTAGTGCTCCCTAGAGGGATCTGCTCTGCATTGTAGAGTGATGTTTTGGAGTTCGTTTACCTTCGGTTGCATATATTGCCTATCATGTAGAAAAATGTTCACTTTTGTATTTAAAATTGTTATTCTTAAATTTACAGAGTTCCATTAATTGCAGAAATCGTGACCCGTATTCTTACTCAGTTAACTAATATTTTTGCATTTAACTACTTTTTACTGTACTGAAAATCCGGATTTGAATCGCATTACGCCACGAAACGTATGATCGACATCAACACTCTTCGGGTTATACTTTTAAGCACTTTATTTTAAAGAGCAACAAAATGTTAGAAACCGATTCTTGATAGTTGTTTGGTCCCTTTCTTACACTCGCCTGCACTCGCCGTCGCAATGAATCTACCTGAGATTAGGGATTAAAGAAAAGAAATTGCTAGCAACATTACCCGCTGTTTCACCTGGTAGCGAATTCATAGGCGTTATCTGTTTCAACAATATTCGACGAGATCAGTACGGAATCATAAGAGGTTCAATGGGATTCTTTCGATCTAAAACTCGGGTTTTCTGAAGACATAGCTCTATGGTTATGGTTCAATAGGGATGCGTATGTTCCAACTTAAACTAATATTCCATGTTGTGCGCTTATGCCATAAAATGCATAAGTGATCAGCCAGTAGAATGTGGCAGAAAGCAGCGTTTACATACCTTTTCAAGTACATTAAAGAACCTTCTGTATTAAGAAAACGGGAACTCGTACTATCACAAGGACGCCATTTGTTTGTAAAAAAACACATGTGTGGCTTGGTCTCTGGCCTTAAATTGTCACTAGCACTCTCTTATCAGCCTGATGCTAGGGCAAATCGGAATTATGCCTCTACACAACTTGTCATTATTTTGCATTATTATTATTTGTCATTATTTATTAGAAGTCCACTTCTGACATTCCATTCTTAGAAGTCCGTTTACGAACTGTCAACAGTGGCATCTGAGTAGGACACCGACTTTTATAATCTGGACTCTAGAGTTTTACGATCTTCGGTGTACGACGTACCGACTGCCTTCGATGATTCTTACGACTCCGGTAGTGAATCTGAATGAGATATGATAGCAGCCTGCAAGACAATATCAATACCTATCATTTGCGCGTAAACTGTTCCCACTTGTTTGGGTAGAGGGCAATCAATTGATGAAATACGCATGATAAATCCGATGTGATTGCTTTTAATACTGGTACTTTATCAGTGGTGTATTTGTATTCTGAAACGTACTGCTGTAAGTTTTGCTTATTTTTCAGCTTTTATTTATCTGACTACAGAAGCGCGGCAACATGTACAAGTAATCTGTCTAAGGAAGGGATGCCTTCGTAGAGGTTTTGTTTTGGTTTGTTTGATAATGGCAAAGCACTCGAGGGTTATCTGCCGAAGGGAAGGGATACTTTCGTGGAGGACATTCTAAAGGAAGCTCGTATACTCGTTACAAATGGAGAAACCACGAAAATACGCATGCAGCGAGCCCGTTCACGAGGATTCGAAACTCAGGCCGAACTACCAGTGTTCAGCCATTTTAGCTGCTGCTCCTCCGTCTTAGTAAAGAACTTTCTAAGAGAAACTGCTTCGTATTCACGTGAAACCATGAAAATTTCCATGCAGTAAGATCGCTTGTTGGGATTCGAATTAGCAGTGCTCAATTATCTTATCCAGTCGGACTGGGCCCACCAGCGGCCGAGCGGTAAAGACGCTGAACACTGGTAGTTCGGTCCGAGGTTCGAATCCCGCGAACGGGCTGGCTGCATGGGCGTTTTCGTGGTTTTCCCCATGTGTAACGTGTATACGAGCCAGTTTCCCTTAGAAAGTCATCCACGAAGGCATCCCTCCCTTTAGGCAGATAGCCCTCGTGTGCTTTGCCATTATTGAATAACCCAACCCAAACCCAGTCGGACTGTTTTCTAAGTAAAGAAACTTGGAGTAGAGTAAGAATCTTAAAATAAATCATTATTTTTACAATTTAAATGACATATCCTTCATGGCTAGAAACTATCTTCAAGCATTTCTCAGAAATGGACGAGTCCATAACTTATTTAGTCATTTCATTGCAAAGCGTTGGCCAGAGTACACCAGAGAAGGTAGACGAATACTACACCTGCAAGAGGGGAGGAAGATATATACAAGCAACCATGCCTTACCCGAGATGCGATTCTTCATCCTGCTAACTACTACACCATTCAGGTTGTTAGTGGTGCATTATAGGTAATAATACATGAGTATTATGCATGCTGAGTTCGCAGGGAATTTCTTTTTAATTAGCAGAAGTAGTTTTATTGCTTTCAACAACTTCCTTTCAGCGGCTAAATAAACAAACTCTTTGTTAACATTTCTAGTTTTGCCCATAATACGAACTGCGCCAAAGAGAGCTGATTACACTGACATTTCCGTGTTTTCGCCAAGCGTCAATTCGAGTATGTCAGCCTCATAGCAGATTTCGGAAAGCAGATAACTGTTGCTTGTTGGTTCATTTGTTTAATCAAATATGACAACGGGCTTTCTGCCTAGGGGTAGGAATGTTTTCCTTGATGCCTTTCTAGGCAAAGCTGGTTCGTATTACACATGGGAAAAAACACCAATGTAGCCAACTTGTTCTTTGGGACTCGAACACAGAACCAGCTATCCAAGTTAAGCGCTATTATCCATTCGTGTACTGACGGTCTGGATAATCCTAGCAAGGTCAAAAACTGTTTCATTCACAAGCAAAATACATCTGGCACCCAACGCAATTTCATTAAAAATGCTTCATTTAATATCTAAATTACTCAGATTACAAAAATAATGTCACCAAACACAGTTATAGAATTTGCCTACACTAAATACTTTACATTCTTTTGTTTCAGTGTATCAAAATAAATGTGAACATTCGTGGGGCTGCAAACAAGTCAAATAACCATTCAAGATATTCTCTGGATATCCATATTGTTAAATACTCAAAAGAAAAATTTCTTGAGTGCATTTTCTTATCTTTTTTATAGTTATTCTCTGGATAACCATTGAAGATGTTCTCTGGGTTTTTTTCCAGAGATTTTCTTTAAAACTCTGAATACATTGTATTTTGCGCTGTACATTGAGCATAATTATTTGCAGACAAAACATTTTTATAGGTGTAGATTAATTTAGGAGCATTATTTGTCGTTAAAGGCAGTCTTTTGCAGTTTTGAAACTATCACCCTTAGCATCAGTCATACTTAAGTTGTTTTCGAGTTTCAACCACCCTCAGAGGAATTCACTTTTAGTAAACATACTGAAACTGACTTCCTGGAGGAATGAAGTCAGCAGTTAGTTCTATAAACAAAATGTGCATCAGTAAATAATACTACCACAAAATTTTGAATAATCAGAAGATAATGCATTTACCGCAAATCAAAGAAAAGAGAGATTTTTCTTTTACACCTTTTTACCTTAAAAATTTCTCTCTGTTGCACGTCAGGTAGAATGTGAACTTTTCTTTGTTTAGTTTTGTTAATAAACATCCATATGGTAAGTTTGTACTTAGAAGATGGTCCCTGCAGCATCAAAAATGCATGTAATAGTTACAAATGGTTATCTGACTTGTTTGATTCAAAATCAGAAAGATATAAAAATTAAATGGTAAAAAGGTAAAACCGAATCACTTGAAAAATTAGAGCCATTTAAGTTTAACTTTTCTTCCGAAATGTACTACGTTTTTCTAGCCGAAATTTACTTACTCGACTAAGATTTTGCTAAGATAATCTCCCACGTAAAAGTAAAGAAAATTAGATTCAGCTGACTTGTAAATAAGAGTTAATCCAAAGGAGGTAAAACAGGTCTGTATTTATTGCAAAGAACTGGTTGCTGTAAAAAAAAAGGAAATAGTTCTCTCCGAACTCCGAAGATAATTACTCCCTGCATTGAAGAAAATTAAGATAAGACGGAGGAAAGATGATAATTACTTTAATAATTAAGTTTATTGAACTCACGAAGACTTCTACTTTAATCTGCTTCTCGCAGTCAAAAAGGATGAAAAAAGAGAAAAGATATTATCAAGTATTGCGGAAATTTCCGTTACAGCTACCAAAAATCTACTACCAGATTGCATAAAGTCGTATTTCTGTCACTAAACCTAACAATACAATCATGTTATAGTTTCTCAAAATCTTTCTCTAAATAAGCCAAACTAAAAACCTAGAATTTTTTTTCCAGAAAGTAAACTATTCAGTCAGTACTTGGGTTTATCGAGCTTGTTAAATCTCTAGAGTTCAAAATCAAGAAAGTCAAAATACTGTTGCTTAGGTTCTATTTGTATTTCGTCCAGCAATTCTCAGTGAAATCCCTGTCCTCGGGATAAAGCTTTCAGTTGCTCTATGACGACGTTTTACGCCTTGTTAAAATACTGAAATTGTAAAATAAGCACTTTTTCTTTTTTATTGTAAGTATTCCTTATATCGGAAAATATAAGATGTAAAAACATATAGCAGTTTTCTTCTCATCTTATTATCTCCGGCACTGAAAACTCAAAACCTATTATTGAGAAAAAACACTCTTGGCAGAAACAAAATAACAAAATTATTATAACAAAATCATTATAACATTATATTAATCATTATAATATTTATCATTATAATCATTATAACAAAATACTCTACAGCTCTCTACTTTTCCAGTAGTTTTCTTTATGAAGAAAGGCTCACCACTGGCCAAGTAGAAAATCGCTGAACACTGATTCGATTTGGATTCAGATCCTAGCAATCGAGCAAACTGCGTGTGTGTTTTCGTGGTTTTTTCCAAAGTTATTGTATTACAGGGTTTATTCATCCCGATTAGAAATCTTTGAACGTGTGACGTCACTGCTAAAAAACAACTGTTATCTATACACTCTTTGTGCCTTCGTTCCTCCCATTTCTGTATGTCAAGTGACGTCATTAAACTACTCGAGTGTTGGAAAAAGCATAATCTTTTCTGTCTATTGACCTTGGTTTTCCTCACATGTAACTTAAATATAAGCCAGTTTTCTTTAAAAGGTCATCCATGAATGTATACCTCCCTTTAGGAAGATTGCCCTTGAGTGCTTTGTGATAAGCAAAATGATCTGAATCCTAATTCATTGTGGAGAGAATTTCTTATGTAAATTTATTTTTATTTTATTTAACTATAAGGTATAATATTGCTGAAATTTAAGAAAACTGAAGTTGCTCAGTTCTTGGCGAAAGGAATGGATTAGTTGCATGGTTGCTCTTAAGATCCTATGAATGAGTATAACGTAAATATTAGAACATTTTTCTTAGAAAGCCGTTCTATGAGAGTATCTGTTCCCAGATAAATAATCCATTATGCATTCACATGACTAATTTTCTCTCGGCTACTATTATGAAGCATCATGCTTAGAACGTGTGTTTAAATAAAAATGATGAGTGCCGAAACAGAGAATAATACGTATTTTTCTTGTTAAATCTCATCAAGATTTTGAAAATTTGCACTTGAAGTTCATAACTCAATGTTGATGAAGTAAAAATGTATTGAAATTGGATAATGTCCCTTTTCTCTTATGGTAAGACACTTTTAAACGAATTTCTCTCCTATTTAATTAAATTGAGAGCGATTACATTAGAAAATAATAAACAATCGGCTACGCACCCAAATATTCCGTTGCTAAGAACATTAGTAAAGGCCATTAAATTTAATGATTTCCCCAGGAAAAAACGACTTTCTTTTGTATCGCAATTGCAATATTTGGATTGTAAAAATAATAGCAAAAAAGCAATGACAATTTCAGAAATACTCGGTAGCTGGTTGATTTGATTTTTATAATTGAAAGTTCGCTGTAAATGCATTTCATAATAGCATTTAAGCAAAATTCTGTGTTTTTTCCCTCTCTTAGTTATAAGAGACGATGAACACAGCGTCAATTTATTATGTCCCCCAAATGCGAATGTGTGTATTTTATGTTTTGTTTTTCTGTGATATGTTGTTAAAATATTCGATTACTTTCAGATTTGTTTTTTACACTCTCAGTTGCGAATAATTGAAGCGTGGTACTAGCAGGATAAACATATGAAATAAAATGGAAAATGTGAAAACAATCATCACTTTATACTCAATTAACAATTATTATTAGACAAAAAAAATTGTTCAATTAAATGCAAGTAAATATCTATGATGAATATTAATTCGCATTTGATTAAGCCAGCATTTAAATAGACATGATCTTCTACATGTGCTAGTTTTCAAATTTAAACTTGTAGACAGCATTATAGGTCTTTAGTTCATATTTACGGTTTTGTAAGTATAATGTTTCGTAATCGTTTACGGCATTGACTTCTAAGCGACAAGAAATATAAACAATAGCCAAAATGATGAAAATAAGTAAGTGAACAGCAAATTGCTTTACTTCAAGAGGAGCTTTACACTATACACATACAGAGAAGTGGATACGCAGAATAGATAAAAAAAATTCAAACTCATAAACTTTTCCTTTATTTTTCTCTCAATATTTACTATAAATGAAAAGAGTTTTGGCAAATAAATGCATAGAATTTTGACTCTTCAGAATTCCTACAAGGACTCAATAATTGGTCACTCAGGAGAACAACAAGATACCTGTTCTGAAAGAAGAGAAATACCCGAGGGGACATGTATCAAGAAGAGGGACATGTACCTCTTCCAGAAAGTTTGTCCTCAAAATCGATAAGTCTTGACTAAACTCTACGCCAAACACAAGGATGTTGCTTTGTTTATTTTTATTCCTATTTTGACTTTTTCACCGTTACTTATAGCCATGTGGTTAAAACCTCTGAACACTAGTAGTGAGACGGACTGGCTGCATGGACATTTTCTTGTTTTTCCCTGTGTGTGGCATGAATATGAGTCAGGTTTCCTTTAAAAATCTCTTCAAAGGCATTCGTGCGTTGACAGATAGCCCCACGTCCTTTGTTTCAATAAACCCAATGAACCATTCACAGTAATCTCTCAACAATGTCGAGATATTTATGGGCAATATTTACAGGAATGCTATATCTCTGGAATCCAAGGCTAGCTTTTTGAAAGACTGTAGCTACAAAGTGATAACTTAGTTTTGCAGAGTATCAGATATATTCTAGTTATATCATGGTCTTTTGTAATGACTCAAGAGCCTAATGAATTTCGTTAAAATACCAGTTATGATTCTCAGATTGCTTTCTCGATTTCACAGTCAAGACGGTTTCCTGTTGTGTTCCTCCAACATGTAAACACTTCCTTTCACAGAAAAAGAAAAGTCTAGAAATGTGTGAAAACACATATGCTTCTCGGCGTTGAAGTGCTGGTTTAGGTAACCGAAGGACTTAACGAAGAACTTGGCATGAAATCGAAAGGTTCTTACCAGTATTTACATGTGCTTTTATTTTTTATATTTCATTTACTGGTGCAAATTTCAGAAATTTAATATGCAGTATAATTTAAGAAGTGATCAACAGGACTCACTAGGCCTCGTAGAACATTTTTGTTTCTTTTGAGGCAAAGCAATCTATTTTTTCGATACTTTTCCTAATTTTATATATTAATCCTTTCGCCACAATCATTATTAAAGCAGTTAAGTTTCCTCTAGATGCACTTTAAAGATTCAAGTCTTCTTCCAAATCACTAAAAATATTCTGACATATGAAAAACAGGCCCTTCTGTTAAATACATACAATTGAGACACTTTAATTCGAGATTCGAGTTCTCGACGACAACTTCCGCGAAACTTTCGGGAGTAATCAAGTGTATGAACAAAATAACAGGTGCGAAAGTGGGGCATTTTAGAATCTGCCTCAACAACTAGAATAAAGCGCATACAATGGCGCTCTCACCAGCAACGTTTGCCTCCAAACACAGTCAAAGATAATGTATCTGTTAAATTTGACGCATTCTATCTTCAGCGAATCTGACATTACATTTCTTATGGAATATGACATACCGGCAATTTCATGATACTTTGTCTTCCTTTGTACCACCTGTCTTAAGAAGAGAAAAAAAATTTGTATACTTAACTCTGTGTTGTCATTTATTTGCGGGTAATTGCTGCTAAGGATTTTTGCTGCTCCGACAAAGTAACCACTCCCCTTGCAAAGCATTTTTCGACGTTCATTGGTTCGTTGTGTCATCTGTTGAGTACTTTGTCACATAGACCATAAATATTTATGCCCAGCTTGAGGATTATAAATCATTTCGCTTATTACAGTTATAAGGTGTTTTCTCCTTCCAGCATGCCTTCGGGGTTATAATGGTAGCACACCTAATGATTCTACACTATACAATAAGCTTATACCTCTAAAAGATAACCTATTAGAGGTCGAACATGTTCGTACTCTGTATCACATAACTCGAGCAACAATCACTGTCATATGACATACATGCCATCTACCAAAAATGCAGATTGTCACACAGCAGCGACACTGTTAACTCATGAATACATTACATTACGTTTGCTCAGTTGTAAATGCTGAGGACTTTTGCCACATTTTATAAGTTCGGCCAGACTGCAGATTACGGGCCAGTAGCCAAATGTAGCGAAATCGCGCCAAATCTGGTAACCTTTTGGCGTTTATGAAAATCGATAGGATTTAAAGTTACAGTTCATAGCATTTAAGCGGGCTTTTTGAATTTTCGTCATTTCACTGTGCTTCCAGTAAGTTGTGTGAGCAAAATGGCTGACTTCGAAAGAGTTGAACGTGTGGATTTTAACTTATTTGATTCGGATGCAAGAGCGAAAGATGTGTAATAGAATGGTGCATGAATTATGGTTTGATTGCGAATATGTACGAATGTCCTAAGTGTAAAAATAGTATGAAATTACTTCAAATAAAAGATGCGACAGATTTGTGTGAATGGAGGTGTGTGTCCATTATATGTGGTTAAGCACATGGTTGAAATGAGCCGTAGAGTCGGTGTTGAATGAGCGTGCCATTTTGAATTTCATCTCCATTGTATTGTTATATTTTAGTGTGGGTATAAACAAATGCGAGTTTCTGCTATTTATTATAAATAAAAATTTATTGTAAAAATATAAATTAAGTAGTTAAAATTGTTTAACCACTTTTTGTTTTGTTTTTTTACTATACTATTGCTCATGTTTCAGTAGATCGAAATTTTGAATTTTATCTTTTTTTTTCTTCTGCATTTTTTTTAAAGTTTTAGATTAAATATGACTCAATGCTTCCCGATCATTTATTGCTCATTTACTGCTTATTACAATTTCTTAAATTTCATGTTAAAACGTTTTACTCCATTTTGCTACTATCTTAAAAATGGTATATATTATGAAAAGTTTTAATATTGTTGATGCCATAAAATACATAGTTATTAACTTTCAAATACTTCATCGTTTTTTCTTGAACTTCTGTTTTAGATATTTTTGCATGTTTACATGATCAATTTTTTGCATGTTTACAAGATTCATTCCAATTCGCGGTTGGAATGCGCTTTAGCCCACTGCTTGGCGGCGATTGTTTTTGAATGAGCAATAAACGCGCCAACATGGGTAACTCCGTATATCCGCGAACATGGCTGACTGGGTATTTTGAAGCTACGGAAACATGTAGTTTTCGCGCATGCGTATTTCCTATTTTATAAAGAACGGTTTTATTGGTAATGTGAGATGACGTAGCGGTTTATTCGAAATTCTTACGTGTTAATTTGAGTAGTTATTTCAGTTCTCGTTTTATTCTTTGAATGCGGTGTTTTTCTATTGCGTGTTTGCTATTTTCGTACGTATATTTCGCTAAATACCAAGTCGCTATGGATTTAGCTGTGATGCTGAGAGAGGTGAGTGAATGTACATGTACATTTATTACTTTATTGGAAGTGCAAGTTGCTTAATTTTTATATTTTGTTGCCTTTTATTGAAATAATTTGGCTCAGCTGAAGAACAGAACGCTGGGATCGTTTGCAATTTATTTTTTTATTTTGTTGATTTGTGCACATTGCCTACATTGTGCAATTCGCTGATTTTTTTTAAGTTAAAGCGGAACGCTGTGCACATGGCATTTTCTTGTAATTTATTTTCGTTATTTTAGCTTATTTTGTTCATTTGTGTACGTTGCCTACATTGTGCAATTCTCAGATGTTTTTTTTAAGTTAAAACGGAACGGTGTGTACATGGTATCGTTTGTAATTTTAATGCCCTTTTAAAAAAAATTCCTTCTTTCTTGGATGCCATTTTGGTTATGTAACGGCATAAAATGTGTAAGTATTACAACATAAAATGTAAATAATTAATTTAAACCTGACAAATATTTTAATGATCATAATGTTCGTTTTGCATATTATTTTATTATCTTTTTGTGGCAACAGTTTCCATACTAATTTATGCTTTAGAATTCTATGTTTTGTTTACAACAGGTTTTCGCGGAGCGGGTCGGAAAGATTGCAATGGCAAAGACGTTTCGCAGAAACGCGCCGAATTGGCGATTTACAAAACATCGCCAAGCAGTGCGCTAAAGCGCATTTTCATCCAATTCGCAACCATCTAATATGGCAATATTATGAGTTAGTGATTTTCTAAAACGCGCGAAAATAACCGATTTGGCGACTTTTCGAAAATGCGCCAAACTGGCCCGTAATATGCAGTTTTACCATAAGTCCTGTTCTGGAGGTCAAGAAGAACTGAAACGCCCCTCTATCTACCTGTTGTTTGTACGCCTGTTTGATCACCTCTGAAAATTTCAGAGTAATAGCAGTGGGGAAGTTTAATAGCTCTCATTATTAGTAAGGCTCAAAGCTTGGTAACAATAACAACAAAAAGTGCATAATGCAGCTCATACTACTAGTAGTTTATTAAGTTTACATGACTCACACAGTAACCAAGCAGTTAAATCTGGTCTAGAAAAATCTATTCCAGTGCTACAAAATTAATATTCATTGTGCAAAATTAATTTTTGTCAAAATTATTCTCAGAAATGACTTAGACCATATAAATATGTACTATTTAATTTTTAGTGTGCTGAAGGAATAACAGTTTTTTCCTTATAATTTAAAATATCTTGGTGTAACACACAGTGGTATTAGAAAAAACATGAAAGCAGTACCTTTAGTGCGGGTAGTAATCACCACCCAAATCTGTGATTTTCTGCCAACGTTTTGGTAGTTTTTCAAAGCCTCGGTCTAGAAACTTAGTGGCCACGAGTCCAAAAACAGATCAACCTTATTTTGGACGTCCTGTGCAGAATGGAAGACAGCACCAGCAAGATCTGCAAGTGTGAAAAAAGTTAGAAGTTCGGAGGAACGATGTCAGGGCTAAATAAGGTGGATGTGGCAAAAGATCCCATTCGGGTCCGTACAGAACCCAACCGGTCAATGCACACACACGTTGCCTTGCATCATGGAACATTATCTTTTTGCACCGGAACTCAGTTTGACATTTTTCCTTGATAGCAGCGTCAACCCGGACTAGCATCTCGCTGCACACCTTACTATCTAGGGTTTTACCGTTTTCCAAGTACTCTTGGATAATATCACGGCAGTCCCGCCAGATGCAAAGCATGATCTTGTTAGTCAAATTGCGCTTTGCGACGCTGCCGACAGGCTCACCTGGAGCAGGCAAACCCCCTTTTCGGCCTGTGTTGTTGAAGTGAATCCACTTTTCATCACAAGTAACGATGCGTCCAGAATTTCATCCTTACGTTAATATTCGAGCAGATTAGTGCAGGTCCGAAGACGTCTGTCCTTATCTGCTTGAGTCAGCTAATGCGGCATCCAATTATTGAACTTGTACGTCAAGTTTATACAATGCATAGCGCTACTAATGGACATAGCACTTCCGTCTAACTTCTTAAGAAGCTCTCGAGTGGTTGCATACTGATTTCCTTCCACAAGTTCTCGCAGGCGGGCCTCATCAACATCAGTAGGCCGGCCAGAGCGCTCTGCTCTTTGAATGTCGTAGTCCTTGTTTTGAAATTTCGGACAGTGTCATATGGTACAACATTAGTACCTAAAGCTGTACACATAATTTAGTTACATTCTTTAGCTGAGTATTTGCAACAGCACTGAAAGTAAATGAAGGTTCAAAAACTGGTAGCGTGATAGTTCCATTTCAGACACCTTGTGCTTAACCCTTTCACGACAGGAAGTGCAAACGCGCGCTTATCGCTTAGCCCGACAGTCTCTTTCGCGAGTGTATATCCAGGGCCGGAGTGTTTTTGCTATTAAGCCTAAATTAACGTGCCAGCAAGAAACGCGCTCATTTCCCGGCCGGCATGCTGGCGTGTCAGAGCGTTTACTCGTGATATAAACACTCGCGTTTCTATATCCCTTCGAATTCTTTTTGTATTCTTTTTTGCTATTACGTAGAGTCTTTTAGGGTTGCTATGTGAGGTTCTATTACGTTTTGCATTGCTATTATTTCGGAAAGCCTTCCGTTTACTTATATACCTTATACGACTTCAGTTTATTATGGGGAGCAAGCGTTTTTCATCAGACGAATGATAAATGAGCCAATTAGTGACATGAATGAGAGTGATGATTCGTTTCCTAAACAGGTAAAAAGCGGTATTTCTAGTGATTCTCATATGAACATTTTGTCAGAGACTGAGCTCACTGAGTGTCTATCTTCCACTTCCCGTGAAAGCTTTCACTTTTCGTAAACAGACTTTCTTGCATTCTTAATTAATTTAAAAGTTTATTAATGTATTTTATCAGTTAAAACTTTGGAATAATTTGAATAGCGCTTCCCAAAATTATTTCTCAAAGTGAGCAATTTTTTTGAATATTTTCATGTAAAGTAAAAAGATATTTGCATGCTAATTTTAACATATATGGTAGCTTAAAGAGCCTGTCATAAAGCATGCCATTCGGAAACATTTCTTTTTCCTCATGTTTATACAACCAAAAACCACGTGTTTGTAAGACATGCTAATCTCATTTAGAGTAGAATATCAAATCTACTTGTATTTGAAACTATATGGGCATACAATGCCATCTTGTGCCAAAAGTTATAGTTTTTAAAACGTTCCAAAACACTGGCACAAATATGTGACGGCCGGGAGTAAACGAGAAAACGCTCTAGCACGCCAGCGAGTCGGCCGGGAAAGGAGTGCGTTTAGTCGACGTGAAAGGGTTCATGATAACGATATTTGTTTACAAATTTCACAATACAGTGTTCTGAAGCACACACAGAGTTATCTTTCTTTCAAATGCCAAACATCGTTTGACAAAATATGATTAAACACGCCAGCGCAAACTGTTCGCGCAGACGATATTTGCGGTAACGGGAAGCTTTCTTTAAAACCCGATATATTACACGGGCTTAAGAATTGCTTAATTTTCATTAAAACCATCTATAAAATGATATATTTTTAATAAAAAAATAATAGTTATTAAGCTTCTAAACGAAATGCACGATTAGAATCGCATATAAATTAAATTCTTGCATAGGATGAAAAGCATAAAGAATTTTACTAACCGTGATGCATGGATATCTCAACCTCTCTGCCTACGAAAGCCGAATACTCAACCATTTCCTGAATGTCGTTGAGATCTTCCACGTTCAAACTCAGACACTGTAGTAGTTCTTCCTGTAATCCAATTCTAATGTTCAATTCACCCAGTAACGCCCGAGAGGTAAAGTCGCTGAATACTGGTAGTTCGGTCAAAGGTACGAATCCCGCGAACGGGCTGGCTACATGGTCGTTGTCGTGGTTTTCACCATGTGTAACGTGTATATGAGCTCATTTACCTTGGAAAATTCTCCCCAAAGGCATCCCGTTCCTTAGGCAGATAGCTCTCAGGTGCTTTGCCGTAATTAAATAAACCGAACTATTGTTCATTTCGTCTGAAGAGACTCGGTGGAATTATAAGCATGAGCAATGTATAGCATGAATAGGCTTCGTGGTTTGTCCATTGTCCAAGTTTGTAACAAACTCATATTGCAAGCAAGTTGCCGTTGTATTACCAGCTTCTAACTGCAAAGAGCAGAACAGCATGACTCTACAGTATGGTCAGTGGTGAGTCACAGTGTTGTTCGTTAATTACTGCTTACACAAACAACAGCTCGTTTCTAGTGAACCAAAAATTCTAGTACCAAAGACGAAAATTTGGCTGACATCAGGTTTTCTGATCATTTGGCAGGTTTCATATTATTTAGAAAAAAAACGAAGGAGAGAAGTAGCTCTGATGCCAATATATCACTATAAATAATTAAGTGTAAAAGTATCCCATTTCTAATAAAATAATATTTGTCATCTATTTTCAAAATAGCAGGAATTTTCATTATCCAATTCTTTCATTAATCAAATTCCTAAAACAGCAAAGCTTCGTTAGATAGTTCCTATATGTTCCGTTATGGGACAACACGTGCCAAACTATTTGCTCTAGAACAGCAATTCTCAACCGGTGATACGCGTACCACTGGTGGTACGCAAGAGAAAAATAGGTGGTACGCGAAGGAACAAAGTATTTTTAACTAATAAATTCAAAAATTAAATACCCCAACATCCTGTTTAAGTTTTTCCTCTAACACTCGTAAATTTATACGATCTGAGCTTTATTCAAGATCAGCAGCCTTTAGCAAAGTAATCCCTTTTTACACTGCTCGACACTGAAAATGCAATACCAAGAAGGAGTGGTCAGAAATTTATGCAAATTTGAGAGTAGACGCACGTCAGTGAGTTATGCGAATGATGTGAAATGCGCAGCTCTCCGACACACGTGAAGTAAGATATAAGGGAAGGAACGTGCAGAATGGGCAATATTCGTGTCGTTATTTCTGCCAGACGAATTATCTAAGGAAGTTGGTTTTTGTCCCGGAGGATATCTGTAATAGGAGAGAATGCCAGGCCGCCGTCAACGAAGGCACTTACAGCAGGTAGACGATTTTACGAGGGTATGGTGATCGGACTGAAAAGGGCGGGTTGGTCCTTACGTCAAATCGCAGCTGATACCCACATGGATGCGAGCACGGTGCATCGGCTATGGCGAACATGGTTGGAACAAAGAAATGTGGGAAGAAGGAGAGGTGCAGGTGCAGGTGTAGCCACAGTGACGTCAGTACGCATGGATAGACGCATCCGCCGACAAGCTGTGGCGGTCTCGCAAGTCACTTGTACCGCGATTCTGCAGCATGTGCAAGATACCCTGGATATTCCCGTGTCGACGAGAACCATTTCCCGTCGATTGGTTGAACGTAGCCTGCACTCGCGGCTCTCGTTAAGAAGACTGTCATTGACCCCCCAGCACAGACGCCGACGTTTAGAATGGTGCCGGACTGGAGCGATGTGGATGACAGAATGGAGAAACGTCGTGTTCTCAAATGAGTCACGCTTCTGTTTATCCAGTGACAGTCGCCGCATACGTGTGTGGCGTCGACGTGTAGACAGATCTAAACCGGCAGTAACTGTGGAATGCCCCACCGCGCGACAACGTGGCATAATGGTTTGGGGCGCTATTGCCTACGATTCCAGGTCACCTCTAGTTCGCATTCAGGACACTATGACGGCCCAACGATACTTGGATAATGTACTGCGGCCGGTGGCAATTCCGTACCTTCAGGGGCTGGCTAATGCAATTTTTCAACAGGATATTTCCCGACCACATAGTGCTCGCTTCTGCCAACATGCTTTGCAAGGTATACAGATGCTTCCCTGGCCACCGTACTCTCCTGACCTGTCACCAATCGAACATGTGTGGGATGTGATTGGATGCCGTTTGCAGATTCTGCCCCTTCCTCGTTCAGAAGACGAACTGTGGCAAATGGTCGAAAGGGAATAGAGAGCCATCCCTTGGGACACCATCCGCACTCTTATTGACTCTATGTCTAGACGTGTTTCTTCGTGCATCGCTGTCCGCGGTGGTCCTACATCCTACTGAACCGACGCCGTTCTCGCTCTGTATTCTGACTATTATTTTGAAATAAAGATCACTTATTGCTGCTTGCTGTCTCTGTCTTTTTTTCCAAATTTCATCATTTTCCGACCACTCCTTCTTTGTGTTGCATTTTCAATGTCGAGCTGTGTATTTTCACAAATATTCTTTTAGCCATAGACATAACAAAATTTGTCACAAATGATGTTTTTTAAAGGAGCAACAGAAAT
Source organism: Stegodyphus mimosarum (assembly GCA_000611955.2). Taxonomy (NCBI): domain Eukaryota; kingdom Metazoa; phylum Arthropoda; class Arachnida; order Araneae; family Eresidae; genus Stegodyphus; species Stegodyphus mimosarum. The sequence continues at coordinate 118,363 of KK118372.1, read as the reverse complement.
GGATGTTGTATGTGATAGGAAATAAAAATAAGTTTCTATAAAAGGATAATAATACCTCATCAATTCTTTTAAAGTTGATCGATTTATTGGCATGTCTACACTGTATTTTACCATCATTTCCGGTCTCATAATGTGCTGTTTGCGGCAACCTCTTTTCCAATCAATGTATGAAACCATCGTTTCTTAAAAGACAACTTGAATCTAAGCATGCCAATTTAAAGGATAAATCTGAAGAATATTTTAAGAAGAAATTATCGGAGTTCAAAAATAGTAAACAAGTAGTGAAAAGTTTTGTTAAGTCAAGTGAAAAAGCTTTGGAAACTAGTTACTTACTAAGCTTAAGAATCGCCATGACTGAGCAGGCGATTGGAGCATTGACTGAGCAGGCGCATGACTGTTGGAGAAAACCTTATATTACCAGCAGCTAAAGATATCGTTTTGACATGATTCAACGAAAAAGCGGCAATGAACTTAATAATATTCCGTTATCAAATGATACAGTAAGTCGACGAATTCATAAAATGGCAAATTCCATAAAAGAGAGATTTATTCAAAAATATAACAGAGTGGGTATTTCGCATTGCAGTTGGATGACAGTACTGACATAACGAACTTTGTTCAAATATTAGTTTACATACGTTTCGAAGAAGATAAACGAATTGCCGAAAAGTATTTATTTTGTGAAACTCCTCGTGAAAAACTTTGATTTGTGAAACTTTGAGCAACTGCAAATGAAATCTTCAAAGTAATTGACAATTTTGGTCTGGGAATAATGTTCCTTGGAATAAGTGCATTGTCGTGTGCAGTGACGGAGCTCAGGCTATAACAGGAAATATTCCGATGCTATTTCTCAAGTAAAGAAAGTCGCACCTGAAACTAAATTTACTCACTCTTCCATTCATCGTGAAGCTTTAGTATCCAAAACAATCCCCAAGAGTCTGAGAATTGTTTTGAATCAAGCTGTGAAAATTGTTAATTTTATTTAAAGCCGAGCTTTAATTTCAAGAATATTTACGATTTTATGCCAAGAGATCGGCAGGGAACATGAAACGTTTTTGTTACATTCCGAAGTAAGATCGTCGGTAAATAAGGTTTAAATCGTCTTTTTGAACTTCGATCAGAAATTCAAATTTTCCTCTGTGATTCAAAATTTGAATTACAAAAATGTTTATTTAGTAAATTATGGTTAGCGCGTTTAACATATTTAGCTGATATTTTTGGAAAGTTAAATGAATTAAATTTAGGCTTACAAGGACAAAGTTTAAATTTCTTTACCGTTAGAGATAAAATAAATGCAATGATAAAAAAGTTCAAGCTAATAATCAAAGAATTGGATAACAATATTTTAAGCTTTTTACAACTTTTACCAATTTTGGCTATTGATTCAATTACCAATTTTGAAAATTTTCCAGTTTTGATTTTATTTTTACCTATTTTGAAAATGAAAGAATTAGTATCCGACATTAAAAACCATTGTTTTCATTGATAAATAATTTCAACGTGTATTTTCCCGAGGATTGTCAAAAAGAAAATTGGATTAGAAATCCATTTTGTTCAAATGTACTTGAAAATTTATCTCGAGAAATAAAAGAACAATTGATAGAAAGTTCCGGCGATCTGTTTCTAACTGAAGATTTCAAAAATAACGCACTTGTTAACTTTTGGCTGAACCGAAGCAGAAAGGCATTTGAAATAAAGCTATTAAATTTTTGTTGCCTTTTTGCACAACCTATTTTTGTGAACAAGAAATTTCTTCTATGTTATATTTAAAAAAAAAATACAGAACAAAATTAAAAGTGGATCCGAATTTACGAGTGAAATAAGACCAGACATAAAGAAACTGAACTCTCTTATATAGGCCCCAATTTCACACATTAACCCATTCAGTCCAGATTTATTTGTTTGTTTCAACTGACTTGATTTTTTTATGTACTCTTGGTAATTATCACGAAGAATTGAAAAAATATCATTTTAAACATTTTGTTTTAAAATGGGGATTCCAGGGGCCTGGAACAAATATGTCCCACTGGATGATAATGGTGGGACGTATGTGTCCCATTAGTATTAAATTGTTGACACATAAAAGAAAAAATCAAAAGAAACTATTTTTATTTTCATAACTTATGCGCGATGAGAAATAAAACAGTTTTTGCATGGTGGTAGATCGCATGTCACACAAATTGTTTTAGTTCTTTTCTCTTGTTTTTATTTATTTTTTTTTTTTGGTACAATTGTGCCACCTTCTTCTAGTGGGCCTTTCGATGGGTAAGTGCTCTCCTATATTCAACAACTTGGAACTGGATGAGGGTCTACCATATTGTAGTGGTATGTTACCATAGTGTAGTGGTGGCTTACCATATTGTTGTGGTAATGTATGGTTTACCATATGCAATTTTGTAGTGGGGATGTTAGAAATAATGTCTATTGCCAGAGGTACATCAACTACGTAGTAAATTGATGCCTATAATTCCCGCTAGGCTTCTTTAAACATCTACTAGGACTTATATAACCCATTGGGACTGAAAGGAAAATTTTCCGCTTAGAATTAAAGTATTATAATTTAAATTTTGATAGTTAAAACGGTAACCAATTTCTAATCTAATATTTTTATATGAGCATTAATATTTCTAGTGAGAAATTGAAAAATAACCATTGTAAAATGTAGTGATGGTACTAAAGTTTCGCAATTTTTGTTTAGATGGTACGCGTTAGTCAAAAGGTTGAAAACCGCTGCTCCAAAACAATATATCCACTAGCGAGGAAGCATACTATCGTCATCAACTCATTTTGTCAGTGGTTAAATGCATCTAACCATTAAGGTTAGGTTAGGTTAGGTTAGGTTATTCAATTATGGCAAAGCACACGAGGGCTATCTCTCTAAGGGGAGGGATGCCTTCGTGAAAGACTTTCTAAGGGAAACTGGCTCGTATACATGTTACACATGGGGAAAACCACGAAAGCGCCCATGCAGCCAGCCCGTTTGTGGGATTCGAACCTCGGACCGAACTACCAGTGTTCAGCGTCTTTACCGCTCGGCCGCTGGTGGGCTCTAACTATTAAGAATATATTTATTAGGTTAGTTATTTCAATAAAATAAGAAGAAATAGAATAACACATAAAAATGTCTGACAATACTTACTTTGAAATGCGATCAATGTTATAATAACTAAGAATAATATATTCAGTTTAGCTGTGACCAACCAGCAACGTTAGCGCATATATCTTCCTTCAAAAAAATAATTCGGTCTGCGTTATCCTATACCAGAAAAGCTCCTACAGGTATCTACTCCTTCGGTATAAGAAGTAGTTCTAAAACACCTATCCACCTATCGTCTGAATAAATTTTAATCTGCAGTATTCTTTCCCATTTTGAAAAACATTAATGTCGTTTAAAACTACAAATTTGAACTTTTATATATTGCTGCAAATTTGCCTTGAGTAAAATATGAAATTTCTTGTTTCATTGTGATTTGAATGAAAACTTTCATCGATAAACTAAGAAACCATTGTTACTGATGTAATAAACTGAGCGCAAACTGTAGATAAAAAATCGACACGCAAACGAAATGGAACCTTCAAATATGCTTTTCTAAAATTATGATGAAGTTGGATCACAAGCTGTGTTTCATAACTTTAATATTTAAATTTTATCTTTTCACTGTATCTTCTCACTACTGAAAGAGTCAAATATTGATTTATTTGTAATTTAAAATACTGTCTATAAAGATATCTCGTATGTCAATATATGACTTCTTCTGGCATTCTACGCTGTCTTAAAGGATAGCACACATGAAATAAAGGAATCAGTTAATTTGTTTGCTAGAAAATTTGTATCATGCACTTGGCAACAACATATAATTAAATGCGAAGTGAAATCTTGCATGTTTGTATGTCCCTGGCATTTTAAAGTGAAGCTCAAATATTTCCTCGATATCAAATTGCACCAATTCCTTCCTGTTTAATAATTAGTGAATGAAATCCAGGATGGGCAAAATCTGTATATAAAATGCTATGACTGCCCTTGAGTCCTGTTTGAATTATCCAAGACATACGATCTGAGATACCCACACATATGTGCATATAATCATACGCAGCACTTAGCGAAGAGTTTTTCAATTTCGACTCAGAATAGCCAGAGTTTATTTTTGAGACTGTCCCAAAACAGGATATTTTCAAGTTCCCTATGCTTCTTTCTGTAAACGTGTTCGTATTAGCAGGCAGGCAAGAAAGAACCAAGCTAAGCCTAAATGCAATGAAAGTAAAGGAGATAGTTGACCTGAATCAATAGCCAGAAAGATATAGCCATAAAAGAATATGCTCCAAAAAGAATAAAGATAGCATCCTATAAATTAATGACAGCAATTTCTTATACCCTTTTATATTAGATAATAAATGTCTGCCATCCAGTAGGCAAGGCCCTTAGCACTGTTACTGCACCCTCTTGGTAAATTTGACAATAGTTTGAAAGGATCGTCAGTTTATTCATTGTGAAAGCATTCATTTTAATAACATAGAAATGTTATTATTCTTTAATTTGATACCCCGAGTAAATATTCTGAACATATGGCTTAAAGGTTTCTGTAAAAAGTGATTTACAATTAAGAATTGCATAAAGGCTTCACAGGTTATATTTTAGATGATTCTTTCAATAAGTTTGACCTCTTCTTCAAAGCTTAGAAATTAAATTATTAATAATATGCATAAAAATTATCTATTTAAAAAACTGTCAAACTGTTTGCTTAAATAACAGGCAACGCATTTATGAGCATAACCGCTCATTAATGCGTTGCATATCATTTAAACAAAAGCTTCATAGAGCTTCATTTAATTAATTTTAGCTTCATAGAGATCACTTAAATTAGGCCCAGCTATCTTGTTACATCATTATTCTTGCAGAGCTCGGAATTATACTATCTCGTTAAGCAAAGTGTTACTGTTATTATGTGAGGAATAATATGTATTCCAACAACTCTTTATAGAAAAATATTAATTTTATTTTGTAAAAACATAAGATCATCCGTTTGGCAACACTGATTTTTAAAGTTCTTTATCAGTGTAAAGTGTATCGCTAGTATTTGCTTAAATAATATTGGATGACCCAAGGTAAATTGAATCTGCTAAAGCAAATGAAGTCTCTCGTGTCTGGTTGGCTTATCTTGGGCTACCCGATAATATAACTATGATCATTTGAATAAATAAACAAGCATCTAAGACGCTTTTGCTTTCAAGCACCCACGAAAACATTTCCTACTTTTCCAGTCTGTAGTTTGAAAAGGAGAGTATTTTATTATGCCATGTTAATTTCTACTTAAATTTCATTCGGGTTATTTTATTATAATTCATGTTTTCGAAGTAAATTTGCTAACGAAATGTTTCTCAATATTATTATTGAAAAAATAAGTTTGTAAATCAAATTTCCAAAATAAATCGGTATCTCTGTTATTCAGCTAAAAAGAAGAATATTATGAAACCTGAATAATTCCATATTTGCGTTTGCACGTCATATTGCACAATATTTTAACACGTAATATTTTAAAAATAGACTGTATTTTGTTCTACTAGGCTACAGTAAACTTAGGAATTAAATTGTTTTTCAATACTAAACGTAGAAAATAATTTTGTATATCATAATTTGTAAGTAATGAGTTTCTAACAGTGCCCTTGTTATTCAGTTCAAGGGAAGAATATCATAGAAGAGTAAGAAGAAGAGAAAATTCATCATGTTTGAAATGGATATGCATCTAGAAAATTAGTAACAATCTGGCAGTCTAATTATTATAAGTGGGTATGTTCTATTTATTTATTGCCTTTTAATCTAGGTAATCGTTTACGAATAAAAAGTTGAAAGACAACATTTTAGTTACTTATTTGGGCTTTTCTCCTAAGTACTCAAAAGGTCTGAATTATAAACCTTAGAATACTGAGTAAATTCTTAGGTTATAGCAGCAAAAAGAAAAGAAACTGAATAATTTGAGGAAACTTAATGTGTCAAATTGTGATAAAAAATATATAGTTGTGACTTAATTTATTGCTTGGAAGTTAAGTTCTCCGAAATAAAATATTTAAGGTACTGCAGTCTAAATCTTCATTAAACAAATCTAATTTAGATGCAATAAAAATCTTTTCTATCTTTTAATCAACAAGAATCTTAAATGAAGTAAAAATTGTGTAAGGATTATAAATATTTCCTGCGGCCCTGTCCAGCTTTGGTTCTAACAAAAGATTTTCAGGTTTTTCTCATTTTTCACTAGTTTAAGTATTTAAACGCAGAATAATCCCCAATTTAAGCTTCGGTTTCTGATGCGAAAAAAATCTGATTAAAATGCATTAGCTAAATTCTTAACTGAGTAAAAAATAATGATAAGCCTTGTTCACAAAGAACTCTTTTTATGGAAATGCTAGAAATAACGTAAAAAGCTTTTCACGCCTAACTGATGCATACCAAAGCAAAACTGCAAACCGAGAAACGCAATTAATGTCTGGAACTGAGATTAATTGCAAGGTTTAGGTAGTAGGAATACTTCGAGTGATGTTTTCCAGTACTTCTTCTGGAAACAATGAAAATTATGTATCATTATGTTAATTGCTAGTGGTGAGTTATTGTGAAAAGTTTGTGGCAGTTTTTTCCCTATTTTTATGAGAGTATGTAGTAAATATTTCGAAAAGAATTTAAGTAGCGTTTTTGGCAATAAAATTTCAAAGCAAAATTTTTAAGGCTTAAAAATTTCGATTAACTTAATATTCTGACATGATATAACAAGGCCTAAGCACTAAACCTTTATAAGAACTGTATCTTGTTTATTTGTTCAACGGCTTGGTGATAGCATCGGGACCATAAGGATTTTCGGAACGAGAAATAAAAAAATTAAAAAAAAAAAAACTCTCTCGCCGGGATTTGAACATATATCTTCCAGCTGCCAGCCAGATATGCTAATCACTTACACTATGAGAGCACCCAATGGAGGAGATGCCACAGTTCCTTGCATTCTCCTCCCCCCCTTACAGAGCGACTGGACACAAAATCGAATCATCTATCAAATAAAGGTAGTGACGCGTTAGCTTCCATTACATTTTTATTTCATGCGCCTCTATAACGATAATTTTTATATTTTTTCTGAGACTTGATAAATCATGTGTATTCATGCTTGAATTCGAACTAGAGATATTTTCAGCAGTGGCGTAATGCTTAATGCAATACGCGCTGGTAATTCGACTTCTGTTCTAGGTTTAGTGAATGGGCTGACTGAAGGGTGGTTTTAGTGGTTTGCAAGGCGGTAGTGTAACGTGAGTAAGAGCTAGTTTTCCTTAAAAGGTTCTCTACAAACATTCTTCCCTTAGGCATATAGCTTTCAAGTGCTCTCCCATGGTCTAAATAATCTCAATGATAATTCGAACCCATTCCTAGCTGGACGTGCTGAACACTTACACCACGGAAGCACGAAAGAAGAAATGCGATAACTCCCTACAATATTATAAACAATGGTTTACTTTTTTCAAAAAATCTCTATGAAAGCTAAAATTTGTGTGTTAGGTTACTTTCAACGCCAAACTGAGAAAACTGAGATAATTGTGCTATTTTAGCAAATCTCTTTAAAAACAATGTTCGGTGCAAAGAAATAAACGAATAATATGCATGCAGTTGGTGAATTTAACTTTGATAATGCTTTCAGGTTAGATTTGTTTATGCCTTTTAGCTGAACACTTCAGAGCATATAGTGGCTCAGGAAAGGCATTCATTCGACTTTCTGCGGGAAACTGTCTTGTATTTACACTAACAATCAGGAAATCTATGAAAGCACTTATACAACCCACATGTTTGCCGGGATCAAATCTGGGTCGAACTGCAAGTGCTCAGTGATGGCCATTCGGCCACAGGTGGGTCAGGTTTGATTTGCCTCGATTGCAAAGAAATAACGTGGCGCTAAAACATTGCTTTCTAAAAGAACAGTTGGACATTTTCTGTGCGGGTTAAATATCTATTTTTCGTTTAACGAATGAAAATCGAAGAGGATGTTGCCTACTTTTATGAAAAAAGAAACAAAAAAAATACACAGAGAGGCATTCAGAGGTTATTAGAATTTTGATTTGCAAAAGTAATGATCAGCAATTGCTTTGTAGAACAATTGCCGATAATTCTAGTCTAGAAAGAGGCTCACAATTTGCAGAATGCTTTCGTGGAAATCGTAAAAATTTGTTCTGTTTGGGAAACCTTACTCTAAACTTGTAGACATCAAAGCTGGTTAATATAAAAGAAAATTTTAATGTTTGCCAAATTATTACAGTTGAACATTTCAGTAATCACGAACGGGATTGTTTCCAACATGTGAAGATCTATTTTTTTGTCTGGCAAATTCGATATGACTTTAAACAGAAAGAAAGTGGTAAATCGACATGCATTAAAGTTACCTGTTAAACGTTGAATGCATCAGGGCGAACAGAATGTTTTCAGTCGATTTAAAACTTTATTTTAATCTCTGAAATGTTCTATCATGTTTAAAACAAACCTTATTTTTCTTGCAACGGAAGCGAGGTCACAATTTTTTAACCCGTCATTTTCATTGCGATCACATCCTAAAGCATGTGTCTTTGCCATACAGGTACAATCTTTAGCCCTCTTTTAGCTATTCAGAACCAAAAATATCGATGTGCTATGTATCTATTCATGTTGTATTCAAACATTCTTTGCGAAGGGCCCATTATATTTTCTTTATGGGGGGGAGGTTACTTTTTCTCATTAGTTTGAAAAAGCTAATTCTCTAATTTTACGTCTTTTTTCAATTTGTGTGAAGCAAAATTTTAAAATTATCTCCAGGAAATTTTCGAACAAAATAAATTAGAAGCAAACGCTGAAGACTTTCTAGCAGCCGATTTCATTCATTACATTACCAATGCATTTCCCGTCAGTTATGGAGCCCATTTCCCTACTTCATAGCTCCCCTTAATAGCTAAACATATAATATCCCATGTACGGCAAAGCATGGTAATTTATAACGTGAGGGGGAGTTCAACATCTCCCCCGATTTGGAAGCACCGCAGTAATAATTTCAACAACGCAATCAAAATCGTGTTCCGTTTAATGCTGCCCACGTAGACATCAGATAACTATTATAGCTGGATATTGCAGTATCCGCGCTTTAATCGACTAATTTAATGACTTACATATGAATTAATCGCGAACAATTTTATACATTTTCCTCTTCTGTTCAAATTAAAGAATAATGGTCTTCATCCCGTCTTGACACCATCTGTCTCAAATGTACTCAAGCGGTACATTTAAATAACAGCAAATTAATTCATTATACTGCTTTTAAATCCAATACGTACATACATAAATAATGTTATAATTCATGATCTTAAGAATTCATTTAAACTTCACTAAATCTGCCTCACAAAGCATTAAAACATTCCGAAATAATTCCAGGTTCTATATTATGAATTCTTTAGGCTTGAAATTCGAGTAAATAAGCATTCTTCGTTTACGAATTTATTTAAAAACAGATTTTATACACACTGAGAGGTACCAAAGAAATAGCTGTACTGTGTGACAACTACACTTATTTTGAAAGAATTAATGTAGTTAAAGAACCAGATCTGTACCGTCCTAGGTTAATACATGTCTTTCTAGCAGAAATCTATTATTTGTCACACAGAATCATTAGATATAGCCCTTTTCGCATTGTCATTCAATTCAGTTCGTCATATTTTCAGTAGGCAGAAGACAAAAAATCACGCAGACAATGGTCAAATTCGTCTTGAGGTGAAAAGTATTTATTTTCGGTAGGCAGAAGATAAAAAAATCACACAGACAATGGTGAAATTCGTCTTGAGGCGAAAGGTCAAGAATCTCTCATTTAACGACATGCGAATTCAGATTCGTGACCCTAACAGGCATATTTAAGCTACGATTTTATTAAGCTGGTAGCTTCTACTTTAATGAAAGGTAAATATTTTTTGGTTTATAACCTAATAAATAAGATGAAGTGTGGAAAATTCTATTTTATTATTTTTCATTTAACATAATAATATTGTTACGGATTTCGTATTTATTTAGTTATTTATTTAGTTATTCATTTAGAATTGTAATTAAAATTATTTTATTTTCGCGTGCAACGCAGACCATTTTTGAAAAGAAAGCTGCGTCGGAAAAGTAAAAATAAAAGAGCGCGTGTATTTAATATTTAATAAAGAAATATCTCGAAATTTCTGTTGCCATCGAGAAAATAGACTAGAATATTCTAGTCTATTTTACTAGAATATTTACTAGAATTCTATTTTACTAGAATTTTCTAGTGAATAATAAAAAAGCTTATAAAAGCCGAATTAAAACACTTCATCTCAGTTGTAGTTGTAGCTGTTTAAAGCGAACTGTTGTTTGTTTACTTAATGCTGTGATTGATTGTAGCGAATTCACTGGGAGATTGGATTAACTTTATCTGTTTTAAATTGAATTCTGATTAACGTTTCAGATATTGTGATACTGTACGAATATCTCTGAGGAAATATTTCAGTATTTTGTTTTATTTCGTGTGAAAAGAATAAATTTTATTAACTTTTGAACGAATTGTGCATTCATCCATCACCCGTACGCACGCTGCAATTTTTGGTGTCAGGAGTGGGGTGGAGGTTGCCACATAAAAAAGGTACGAAAGTTTTTGTATGGAACTGCGCTTCACAAGGCTGTTCTGCGCAAGCGCGCACAGAAAGCAGCGCTCGAGCCAGGGAGATAAAACAGCACTGTCGGTCTTGCAGTGCCGAAATTCTGGAAACGTGATTATTTCTTACTCCGCGCGTGTGGTATTTGGCTGTTCTGCGCATGCGCTCTTAGGAAGCAGCGTACGAGGCTGAGAGGGAGAGAGCACTGTCGCTTTTGCAGTGCCGAATCTGGAGTGTCGTTGGGAGCTGGTTCTTTTTTTTTACTCCGCGTGTGCTGTGTTTAAAAATCATACACCATATTCTTGGTTAGATTATTTTTCAGCTATTCTATTTGATTCATTTTTTTTTCGGTTCTTTTATTTTACAGAAAACTTTAACCATGTCCTTGCATCCTCAAGTAATAAATTCTGTGACTGTAAGTGAACTTCAAGAGCTTTCGTTTTCATGCGCTTGCAATGCTTTCAATATAGAAAAATTTCCTCAGTTGTCATCCAGAGATCAAGGAGAAAATTATTGATCTCTTCGCGCAAATTAAAACAAGAAGAATGGATTTCATTTTTAAATGAATAGGTAAAGCTTGAACTGTAACAATTTAAGTTAAAGTAATTAAGAAATGTTTAATTTTTCTTTTGTAAAATTTTATGGAAGTTTCAAAATAAATTTTCTTTTTTATACATGTTTGTTTCCCTTTACGCAGGTTTAAAACAAAGGTTAAATTTTTTTGGAACAGCACCTCCACTAATTTTAGCTACGAGCCGCCACTGATCTTCACTGCCCAACACATACTGAAATGCAGAAGATGGTTAAGCACTCGGTATTTTTCAGTTGAGGTGTAAAGTCATTTGTTAGTTTTCAGAGCAGGAAACATGAAAAAACAGCACTGCATTTCCCGGGATTCGAACTCCGGACCTTCCGATGGCCAGTCGTATGTATGTATGCTCCAACTGCACCACGAAGCAACACGGTAAGGAAGGAGAAATTTCTTTACATTCTCTCTCATTTAAAAAGCAACTGAGAAGGAGAGGACCCATTCGCTAAGCCCTGTGGCAAAGAATTATCGTACACCACATTTTAGTTCGGGTGCTACTTATAGTGTCATTCGGTACTTCGGAACAGGAAACATAAAAAATGAACAATGCTCTCATCAGAATTCCAAATCTGGAACTTTTTTCGGTTCTGTCTAATCATACACGAAGGCACAAGGTAAGGAAAGAGAAATTTCCTTACAGACACATGACATCTCACATGACACAACACAAATGTTGCTGACGGGAATATTTTATACTATACCGGTTTGCTTTTCGGCTCCGCATTAAACGTATAGAATGGGGCTCCACACCTATGGGGAATTCCCCGCTGGGGGTTGAATTTCTTTTCACGGGATAATGCGCTGAGCCTTTTATTTAACTGTTAAATATCCAGTTTTAGTTTATGAATACAAAACTACTTTCATTCAAGTTTTTGTATTTATCAACATTTTCTATGCGTTTTGTTGTTTAATTTATAAAACACTTTAAAAGGTAATTTAAATCTAAACATTCGAGTTTTGGAAAGGAGTATCTTCAAGCAATAGTAAAAGGAGTGCGTGAGGCAAAACAGATTGAGAACCGCTGGTACAGAATATAAAGAATGCCTTGAAAATGTGTGGAATATAAAGTTCCATATTATGTCTTTCCATTTTCGGTATTCAGTGCATTTCCTAAGCAGTCTAGGCATAGCTTTATTTCACAAATCGCCGGCAATATTTATATATTAGAATTTCCATCTGCATTCCATTTATATATTACCACTTTAACTTTTCAAAACTGTTTAGTCGCTTTTCATACAAAAGGTGCCTCCCTTTTACAGGAAATGTAATTCCACATTTGTGATTTAGATAACTTAGGTGTGGGCATGTGCTTTAGTTGTGCCAGTTTCTCGTATTGAGAATCTTATATTTATCCTTTCTCCCGTATCCCAAGCTATTTCGTTAAAATGATATCAAGATAAAGAGATAACAAAGAATACCTAAAAGTGTAATTCATTCCCCTTTGGTGATGCTTTTTAAACAGCTGATAAGGTACAGGTGGTATTTGACATCGCTGTCAAGATATCTTGAAATTTATTCAAAACGTCAAGCAAAGAATCTCTGTTTTGCCTCTGATTCTTCGCAATCCTACGTATACATCATAATGCTTTAAATTTTAAGCTTTAATGGTCACAAACTGCAAAAGAGAAATGCTTATAGGTTTGCTATTTTTTTCTGTTCTATATTAAAATAAGGAGATTTATTTATGCAACGGAGCTGCTTGTATTCTAACTTGGCGTCTTGCATATTCAACAGCTGCTTGAATTTGCTGCTTTCCGCTGTCATAGAAAAAAATAATAATAATGGGAACTCGACGTTAATTAAGCGGATTACTAACAATAAGTCGATAGAATTCCCAGTGTTGAAATCTGAAATGCGGTGACGTTGGGAAATGTTTCGTAATCTCCTGATTCGCATTCGAGAGAGTATTAAATTCAGTATTATATTTATATAGTTGGCTTGTGAAGGTTAACATTTCAGATACAAAGTACTTTTGTGTTCAGGAATAGTAATTCCTTCATAAGCTTCATAAGCAACTATTCTGCATTGCTTTCTTTTTACCGCCATCCGAAAATAACAAATTTTCCCACAAATCCTTTCTGCGTATCGATCTAATTCTTACCAGATAAACGTCCTGCGTGAATCTCAAATGTTGAACCTCGGTTCATAATAAAGCAAATATTTTTACATCCAGTGAATATGCAGAAAATAACTCTTTTTCCATTGCAGATGTCTACAATATTTACCCAACCAACGAACACATAGAAAATATTTGTCTCCCAATGAACCTGCAAACATACTACCGTATTAATAGCATTCTTCACAGCAACAATTAATAGGCTGCATACCACAGCTTACTCTCTCGCCTCGTATAATATCTCTCTCCCATTGCCCTTAAAACTATCAGCCTGAAAACTTTCCCTCCTGTGAATTAGTTCTCTAGCAGTTTTAGAAAATACCAATGTCATTTAGTGTTTGATAAATTTAATTCTGAGCTCTTTAAGTGTGCTTATAAGGTTATTTATCGTTGAGCGGCATAACACTTACCCTGAAGATTTATCTATAATGTGAAAATCACTATTCTGGATATACGCTACTGCAGTTTACACCAGTTTCTTCTCCCTAGATACTAGTTTTCGGACGCGTCGTCCTCATAAATTATCTGAATGACGCCTTTGAGGCATTTTTAAACCGACTGAAATGACTGTTATGATATTCAATGTAGCAGCAGAAAGGTTGCATCTTGAGATACATCTACACCGGTCACTCTATGAAACAATTTTACGCAATCATTTATTTGTATACTTCAAATTCTATATTCAAATAAAAAACACTTGTCTACGAAAACGAAGAAAAGTATAAAAATTATACTCATTCGTTCTATTTAGATTTTTTGTTAATTTAATGAAAAACCTAACAACTGAAGGACACATTCAAGCAAAATAATATAACAAATTGAATAACAGGCGAACTCATTCCCTGAAATTAAAGAGTAAAATGTTTGTGCTGGAAATATTTACAAATTACATACGGAAGTTTGAGACTATTCGCCCCCCCCCTTTACTGTCAAATTTTCACAAAGCAAAATAACAGCTTTCTTAAATATTACTTCCCCAAACCCTTTCATGGTAACTGTAAAGTATTACATAAGTACTAAAGATGTAAATAATATATCAGTTATATTGCATCTGTTTATTTTATTTAACGAAAAGTCTTGAATAGTAAATGCTCGCTCAGATAAATATTTCACAGTTGCTCTAATAATCACAATAAAAGAAAATTATCTCTAAAAGTGAATCCCATTTTAAAATAAAAGGAAAATTTCTTTTAATCCATTTTATGCCATCTAATATTAAAACTGATGATCATACCCTATTCAACAAAATTAAAGAGTAAGGGAATATGTAATAAAATTGGATGATTGTTTAACAAAGCTTCCCCAAGAAAATTATATCTATGCGTTTTGTATGAAATTCAAGAAAAGCAAGCAAATAACTAAAAATTTATGCATTTATTTAAATTTGTCTATGATTAAACTGACAGGTTTACTGAGAACAATGAAAGATTTCTAATGCTGAAAAAAGCAACCAAGTAATAAGAGAAAACATCTTTAATACGAAAGTAAAATGGCCTTGAGCTTCTATAATTAAAGCCTATCTATGTTGCAAAGATAAAAGGAAATTAACCAGAACATTGTTAGATACTTTTATTCATTGTCACTTAAAAATGCACACCAAATAAATAGGATCCAGTAGAGAACACTAACGCCCAGCAGTTCCTTTTATCACATCCTATAAGCATATTCAGTCAGGTTTAAGAACAGTTTACTAGCTGACGCATGCAAGCTCATACGCTCCATAATTTCGCCTCCCAGCACCTCTATAATTAATTGTGCTCTATTGGAGGCTTTAACTTCCTTAACCATAAGTTCTTAATGAATTATTTTCTGTAACAACGCACCATATACTTCTAAACATAACTGATTATTCAAACAACTGTAACTAATATGGCCAACAAAATTAAGATATGGCATAGAAATACTTATCTTTATCTTGCTCACATTAGTGAACATTTCTGTTACATAGAAGTCGATTACGACTGCTAATATTTTTACTTTTTTCAAAACAAAATTCCCTTTCATCAGATGGAGCTCATTTATGTTCAAGCGATTCACGGTAATTGAAAGTTCGTATCTACGAGCAGCACGCGCAGCTATTTCTTAGTATCCAAATCTAATGCTCTCTCTTCTGCACTGATTATTCTTTTTAACGTTAGACGTATCGGTGGAGCATAAAGTTCTAATTCAGAATAGGCGACGAAGTATGGCTTGCGTTGTTGCTTATGCTCACTTGTCTGAAATAGTCAGCTCAAGCCCACGGAATTCCTCGTGGCAAAGAGCGCTAGATTACGCCTGCCGTTGACAACAGCCTTGAGCACCGACCAGGTGACAGTGAAATTTGGCTCAGTTCTAATTTTGACAAGGAGCACCCCGGGGGGAACGAGTCCGAGTATCTTCTACCTCTCTCCCCTTCCATCAAACCACACGCGAGGACATTCGGCTTGCCGCATATTTATAGTGCCACCATGCCGCACCGACACTATAAAATCCATGCCTTCTCCAGGATTCGAACCCGGGCCTTTTGGCACTGCAATCAGAGACGCTAACCACTATAGCGGTTGGACTGCGTGGATTGAAATAACTTATAGCAGTTCTTTTGGCAGTCTGTCGATCATTAATGAAACAGTTAATGTCCTTTGCTTGGGGAAATTTCTCATGCACTGCCTTGTCTTTAATGCTTTTGTAATTTTAGAATGAATTCCTCAGTTTGCGTGTGAATCTTGCAGAAATTCCAGCAAATAATAAAGAAAATATTTTTATAAATAATAAAGCAAATTCTGGTCTGCAGCAACCTGTTGAATTTGGCTAGTATCCAATCTTCATGGTGCCCGCCCAGCAATAGAATCAAATCACTCAAAGAAGAGATATGGATGAACATTCTTCAAAATAAGAGCTTCCTCCAGCGGGGTACTGATAAATTACCAAGGGCTAAACTAGAAGGTTATTTCTACCAGTTAATGATCAAACAGGCAAAAGGCATCATAAATGCAGATTTGCACATTCAGAGAAAGATTATCTACCATTAAAAAAGATTTTTACTTGCTTTTAAAAACTCTTAAAGGATTTATTTATTTAAATACGCTTTTTTTCTCCTAAAATGATACAATTTTGAATCAAGAATAGGTTATTGGAATACAACAAAGCACATGAAAGCTCTCTATTTAAAAAGAGAGATACCTTCAGGAGTATCTTTCTAAAAACTTGCTCGTATTCACGTTACATGTGGGGAAATTATGGATAGCAACCATGCAGCCAGCCTGCTCGCCTGAGATCAAACGCAGGTCGAACGCTCACTGTTCAGCGGTCTTAACCATTCGGTTACTGGTGGGGTGCCATTTTCTACCAAAGGGTATGTTAAGAAGAAACTTTGTCAGGAATATTGCATTCCACAGTGCGTACTCCGGTTGTATAAGTGGTTATTACTTCCACTAGCAATGTTAATCAGTCTCGCTGGCCCTGTTTCGAATCTCTGCGAAAGCATAGGTGATTTTTATCGTTCTTGCTTCAAAATACCTAATGGTCGCTAGAAACTCGAAATTTGTATTTATACATGTCCTTAGATGAATAATTAGGCTGTTTAAATATTACTTTCACAAATGAAGCAGAATTTGCAGGTTCGAATTTCTATCGGGAGCAAAATCTTAACACCTTATAAAAAAACTCTATAGGCATTCTAGTGTAATACTAAATAAAAGCACGCGAAAGCAAACTTTTTCTGAGTCACTTTTTAAATAGCGCCTGAAAGCATGCATCAATTGTTTAAACAGAGAGGTCTCGTGCTACGATTGAAATTCATCTAACATAAATTCCTCTCAAAATAGGTCCATTAAAATAACGTACTTGCTCTATATATCTCATAATTGAGAGCTATGTTACTTGATACAAGGATTTAAAAGTTTTCTTTCTCTCCCTATATACATTTCAGGATACAAACAACTTACTCTTCAAACGTTGCACAAACCATCGAATTCCTGCAGGATCGATTAAGCAGAAGCGGAACTAGACGCATTTGATCGCGGGTGTCCAATAGTTGACTGAATGAATGACCTTCCTACTTTTGAATTAAACTCACAGCTCCCAATAGAAAATCGATACCAAAGTAATTCCTTGGCTTCTAATATGCAGTTTGAATGATGATATGCAACGATGTCTCTCAGTAAATCGAAAATTATTCTCCTAACTTCTTAGCTAAAGATGATTTCGAATGTGCATGTTATCTATCGAGAGATGCAAATTATGACCACGAAATTGTCCTTTATTTCTATACACGCTGCAGCACGAGGGGAAATTGTTTTTGAAATATTTCGTAATTTCATTTCTATTCTTATCCTAACGAAAATCCATATCCATTTGCTTAAGTGTAATTTCGATATGTAAATTATACCCACATTACTTTAAAAAAAATCTGAAAATCAACATACACATGCCTCTCTACTCTCATCTGTCTCCCGGTACTTATGCATACAGAGACATGTAAGAAGACAATGCATTAGAAATATAGATTTTGATGCAGTAGATGCAAGTGCAAGTATTAAACAGAGAACAATTCGAGCAGAATGAAACTACCCGCCACATGTAGCACAAAATACTTATTTATGATAGTGAAATACTACGATTTTAGTTCTGTAAAAAACAAATACTATATATATATATATTTACAGAACTCTTTATATATATATATGATAAATATTTATATAAATATGATAATATATATATATATATATATATGATCTTTATTTTTAGTTTATCTTTTCATAAATGAAGATGATAAACTAAAAATAAAGAGAAACTGGAGAAAATACTTCAGTTCTGTTTAACACATAGCGTAATTTACAATCGAATATCGTGAATTACAAAATGTCGCACTACGCAAAGGCTGAAGCTCACTGAGTATTTAATATGAGCAGCACATCGCTTCAAGCAGGATGACGCTCTCAACCTCGACTCTTATTTATATAAGAAGCTGTGAGGTGTCGTGAACGTTTTGAGAACGAAACTATCAGGATGATATTTATCCTTGAAGTTCCATTTGACCTATAGCCAAATGTGAGCTGGAACTACCAGATTATTCTTTGTGCACCACTAGAAAAGGTAGCATATAAGCTTAAATGCCACTACCTCCAGCGAATAAAATCCAGGTAGCTCCAGCGAATGATGAAATCCAGGCCTAAGTCGGAATGCATAGACTAAAGCAAAAGCCAAAGGAATATCAAAAAGTAGGATGAATTGGAAAACTGGTACATGGCTTCTACAAGATTAAAGCATATTATAAATTAAAGCATAATATGAATAGCATGTTTTCGTATAACATAAAAGACAAAGAGAAAAGTGTGTGGAGTGGACTCACTCACTATTTTATCAATGTTTAACAACATTTTTATCCTAAATGATCTGTACAGGAAAGTTTTTGATTCATTTCATTAGTTTGCTTACTTTGTTAACTTTACTGCTCAGTGTTGGGCAAAGTTTGAGATATGTTGTAAAATAATGCAATAAAAACATTATGCATTTTTATTGAATGTTATTCCTTTATTATTCAATCTTATTTGGTCTTCTTTTAATCTTATTACCAGGTCTCAAAACATATATACATCCCACAAGTTGGATTTACTCTATACTTTTTAATTCTCACCACCTAGAAGGGAAAGCGGTTAGTGAATCTGAGTGCTGTACTAGAAGGCTCAGATTTGAATTCTGGAGAAGGCATGGATGTAAATTGTCCATCCCTTCACAGGAGATAACGGTGGCCGCCTGCTAAGTGCCTCCCTGATACCACCGTTTCTGGCCTTAATAGTGGTCAAAACATAAAATGGTCATTAAAAAAAAAAGTCATTAAAAAAAAAGTCTCCCATTCTCATTCCTGTGCAATTCATACCGTAGTGACTTCTATGCGTTCGCTTATTTTATTCATTAGAGAGCCAGGATTTTACCAGTAAATTACAAATAGCGATACAAAATAAATCACTTTCACTGAAGGTATTAGTATCACTGTTGTAATGTGAATAGGTGTCTGAAGAATCCCCATCATTCCATAAAACATCATCTTCTCTTCTGTCTAAAGCTTTGCAGATACAGTACATCCATCATTTCGTAATGCACGATAATTTTCGTAATGCAAAGAAGTTCATTTTCTATCATTGGGAAAATTCAATGCTTTGGTCCTCTGAATGTTCGCCTATTTACATTTGTTTCTTGTACCGATTGTTTGGATTTTCTCCCGTCCCTTATTAATTTTTCACTTACATTCCATTCTCTTTCAGCAGCCTCTGTTTGCATTTTCTTCAGCATAATCAATAATCTTCAATTTAAATCTGGCAGTATAACTATTATTCTTTCTAAACTTCCCCATAATCAAGTAAAAAAAATGACATTCAAAACACAGCACCACGAAATTCGTCACGAAACAAAATGTCAACAAAGATTCTTTTTCTGTCACTTTAGATACGTGAAGCCCGATAAATTTAGAGCATATGCATACTTTCTTTAACGAAGAACGAGTTGAAAGGTTTAAAATGAGGGGGGGAATAAGAAATCCTTCTCCAAGGAGCTCTCCCATCGTCCCAGGGCAAGCAGGCAATTCCTTATCTCGGTGTGGAGTGACCATTGAGAATGTCAGTGGGAGTGACAGAACAGATGAATCCCGAGTACTAGTTCTGGGAAGATGCAGCTGATAATTTTCTATTTTCTAGATGAAGGCCAAATACGTGACTGCGACGTTTATGTGGTGAAAATATTTTGACGATTTTTTCTGCTTCAAAACGGGAGTACGAGTGTAACGCGAGGGCGACTATAACCCGAGTAAACACGGTATATACATATGTATGTAATAATTCTGTAGATGATCTCTGTTAATTGTAATAAATTTAGGAAGCGTAGGGATAAGACACCAATTATTTTTTTGGTCATGATCGAGATGGTTACAGATACTTACAAATGTTGGCGTAGATAATAAGACACATAATTTTATTTCTTGAAACTTAATTCTTGCGGTCCACATCATTTTTGGGTGCGTGGTGCACTCCACAATTTTGTTTATTTTACATATCTTATAACAATGGGTGAAGCGGAGCGGTAACAATGCGTGGCTAGCACGAAGCAACGTGAAACAGTGGGAAAATATCTGGCATTAGTAGCAGTGATATTAGTAAACTTGATTTCTTTGTTTTAAATCTGAATCTTCCATTTGATACGAGCTGTCACAATGCAGGACGATTATGTAAACAATCATGAAATAAAAAGACGCAGTCGAGAAAAATTATTATAAATTCAGAATTGAAAGAAGTGATAGCCAAATTAAAACAAGGAATAAAAAGGACTGTTGTCAAATTAAAGTAAGTAGTTTTGAGTTACCTATTTTATTTCTGACATATATATCTGTGTGTGTGCGTGTGTAAGAAACTATACTAAGCAAGAGATAATGATAAATCAAAATTAAATCATGGAAGGGCTACTTTACAACAGGAAATACTCAAATCAAAGTTAAAACAAAAACAAGTCAAAACTGAAACAATAATAATTCAGTGCTGCGCGACTTTAAATAGATAGATAGATGTACATGTATGCAATGGCGCTAGCATTTTCCCTTTGTAGCATTACCCATTTGAAGCACTGCCTTTTGTAGCATAATCCGTCTGTAACACTGCATTACGTTACACTTTTTGATAACTGTCTTCATTTTGTGTTTCATTTTTATGTTTACAGCAAGAATATTCACTTAATTTAAGCATATAAAATATATGCTAATGTACAGGTATATATTACTTTTTATGGCCTTAAAGTTAGCACTTATAGCTCAAGAAGATGTATTATTAATTTTCCCCCATTATTCCTCAGTGCACACTTAACCTACTAGATCTTGGTAAAATGCTACGTTAGTAAGAAAGAAGTCGAAGCAGACTTTGAGCTTCCGATCATCAAGCGAAAAGAATTTTCAATTTTAATGATTAGCATTTAGAAGAATTTTTACTTGATTATGTGAGATTTACCAGTCAGATTGAGATCCACCCTTTGAGTTAATTGTGATAAAGTAATCAAGAATTTAATTTTGCAATCATGGTCTTTGCTTGCTTTAGGAAAAAAAATGCTATATTTACTTTCAGAGTAATGAAGTTTCACTTTCACTAGATTAATAATTATTCTTCGCAATTCAAATTATGAAGATCTTAAATCAATAAATGCATTTCACTAATTTATGTCGCTCCTTAAAATTTCCAATTTATGTCATCAAAGCTTTAAGGTTTGCCACCTTTGAGCTTTACTTGATTTATAAAATCCATGAAGATTGTCCTGAATGAGAAATATCAGAATTTTGTCCGAAGAAGTGCCATTCATAAGCCAAGGTCTAGTGTCGCTATCTATCGGCAGTATTGAAAACTAATCTTCTAAGGCAGCACGATGTTTTCATCATTAAGTTTTACAAGAGTATAGTTAACATGGCCTTATTGAAAAGCTTTTTGCTAGTTTTACTTGTTACCACTTTATCGATACGATCTGCATCTGAAGGGCAAACGAAATTCTTTCTTTTCTTTATACATTTGTAATATACGTGCGGATCTATAATTACATGCATGTATTTTGATAATGAAAACGTCTATAGCTCAATCTTTGAACCCTTTACATCTCATTACGTTACACTACCAGGACATTTGTCATTTACGTGGCTTGAAAATCCCCACTTCTCAGAACTGCTGACATTCGACTTTACGACACCTCTGAGCACGCACAATATTTAAAATGTGACTCTCTTTCAAATTAAAATTGCAGTTTAAAAACAATAAACATATTTGTTAATAATTATGTCCTTGTTTTAATTTTAAGAATAGAGCAAATTGATGCAATTTAGTACAATTGAAATAATTCATGATTTACCGAACTGGTAATTTTTACCAATATATTTTTCATAACTATAATCCCTAAGAGCTGTTTTTACGCCTCACATTAAGTAATTCAGCTAAGAATAATCATTTCAGGCCGTCTAATACCAATTTTATTTTATTCCTTACAAGTGAAATATAAATAGAAAGATTCATTATACAAATATGTATAAATTTAATTTTTTTTATTTGTACGTATGATCATGGCTAATGAACTAGAAATAAAAACATTGTAAACTCATGCAAATATTCTTTATGCCTTTGCGTTGAAAAACATAATTGTGCCCTATATGTGTCTGAAATTTTAATCACTGTAACGCCTTACTTCGACCCTCTTTTTGGATTACTAAACTAAAGCTGCGTCAAAAGATTCTACAGCTACTATTATTGTTTAACCGACAGTTATCCTTTCAACATAATATAATAAATTAAATTCAGTAATAATTAGCAAAGGCTTAATAAATAAAAAGCAATTTAATCTTAGTTTGTTATAAGCATTTCACTTAAAAAGAAAATATATACATAAATAAAATAAAATTTAAATCTGGAAACAGGCTTACACCGCATTAGCTCTTTTAAGCAGCTTTAAATTTCAGGTGCCATCTATTTTTCAATTCTAAGTCATCCAAATCAAATAAGGCCCACCAGCTACTGAGCGGTAAAACCGCTAAACGTTGATAGTTCCGACCTGGCCTCATTTTCAGACGAATAAGCTGGTTGTATAGGCGTTAGCGTGGATACTAGCCAGTGTTCCTTAGAAAGTACTCCATGAAGGCATCTCTTCAATTGGCCAGATAGACCAAATATGCTTTGCCATAATCAACTAAACCGAAACCATATCAAATTATCTCAGTTTTGTATCCTAAAAAATTTAGTTTAAATATTACAACAGCTTCGGAATATCCTGCAATCTGTAATGAGCTTTACTTTGTTTCTCAAATGAGCAAACAAATTTTAAGAATTTATATTTTTCGTTTTTTAAAACAAAATGAAATCATTATGTTAATTACTACACAGATTCATAATTTTCCTCCTTTACTGTATGCAGTAGGAAATTATCCTTGTTCCCTAAAAAATCTACCCTGTTTTAGTGTAAAAAGCTATTGCACGAACATGTTGCATTTTTGGTTGCGAGGTGTCCGAATACTTTTATTAGTTGAATTCAAATGATTTTTCTACCAAATATTTCAGCGTCCCTTCTTACATAGAGAAAAATCTTCATTCTCGTAGCAATTGTAAATAACGTTTAGAATGTAAACTGTACTGATGTTGACCTTTCACACTTACCGAAGGGAAAATATCTTTACGCGAACGCTCTACGCATATGCTTTACGCGAATGCGATTTGGAAAAAAAAATTGCAATCATTTGTTTGCAAATCAGTTTCCAACTTTTATGGAAAAGCTGTTTTTGTTCTTTTATAAAGCTATAACTGTGCTTCAGTTATTTGCTTCCGAAATGTTTCGAAGAAAGAGAAATGCTTGAAAATGAAAAAGAATCTATCTCAAGCTTTGGTTATGACGCGTTGTAAGATGTTTCTCAAATATATAAAATCACCCCCCGTTTTCTAAATTTTTTCATATTGTTCAATTTCTTTAGATGAACGTTAACTTAATGGAAAATTACGCAGAGGAATTATATGATAATGACTAAGACATCTTAGAAATCGGAATTCCGTAAATGACAAAAGTTAATGTTAAATAAAGGCTACTGTTTTCGGGTCTATATAAAATAATATCGTAAATGAACTCTCTTTAATGGAGGGGGATTTTTTAAACCTCCCGCATAAGAATGTGTGTAGTTTTGCAACGATGACATTTCTTTGTGGTAAAAAAACCCTTTCAGTTTCTCGTAATATGGCTTCATAGTGGAAATGCACTGTGTGTCTGCAAAGTTTTAGGACTGATTTCTTAAGAAATTCCACCGAACCTTCTGATTTCTAATTAACAGCAATTATTACTAAGGTATCTCAACTTGCTTTTCCTCTGCTCATGAACAGAATTTTCTGAGGACTTGGTTGAATATTTGTTAGCTTGGATCGAAAGCTTAGCAAGGAATAACAGTAATGTTTTGCTGTAAAGCAGGAATTAATCTTGATTTTTTTTTCAAAGAGCTTGTGACTGGATATGAAATCTGGTCCTCAGCTTGAGAGGTGAAATCTGGTGCTTTCTTATGGTTCTGAGACAAAACAGACAGAACTTCTGAACAGAATTCAAAACGTTACTCCGGAAAACTCGGTCAAAAGGGAAATAGCCAAATTAAAGGATTATTGGGACTATTGTGAATAAATATACCAATGTTTTCCATTATGCTTTGCCTATTATCCATAATAATAAATCTATAAGTTTGAAACGTAGTAATATGCAACATTTTTAATGCATTTATAATATATAGAGTATTTCATTAACAACAAAGTAATAACACACAAATTTCTCAATGTTATGCAATTAATGCTTGCTCTTTTTATGCATTTTTGATCTTGTTTATGATATACCGTTCATTAACTTTTGCAATAAACAAGTAAAAATATAACGGAATGCCTTGCACAAATAAAAAGATTTCTAAAAATTATTCACTTTCAGTTCTGTATAATAAAATTCTATACGATAAGAGAGGTAATCTATTACAAATCTGGAGAACCTTTGGGTACAGATAATTTCTAAAAAAATCATCAAAACTACAAGAATATCATTAAATATCGTTCACTTTGTTTTTATAAATTATAAATTTAATCATTTTAATTATAAATTTAATCAAGATGATTATAAATTTAAAATAACTTGATTATAAATTTAATCAAGATATAAACATTTTTAAATTTGATTGATAGTTATTTTATTAATGAAGGACAATATATATATGTGTGTGTGTGTGTATACAAGTTTTTGTCATACCGTATAAGTTTCCGGCGTGTTCCAGCCATTTCTGCTTTAAAGTCTCAGCTATTTCGTCATAACTGACCTTTTTCAGGTTTTATTATAATTATTATATGGAGGTTTTACATTCTATAAATATGGTTTTCTTCACAATTCTTTGATAAAATTGACTTCTATTTCTCGGATTTCACAACTACAGATATCGCTATATTGCAAATTTCTCTTGACCCTTCAGAAATAGAACTTTCTTCTAATTTGTTCATTTACACGGCCACAGAGCTACATGCGAAATAGTTTCCTAAGCTTTGCAAAATGTTATCTCTGCCAGTGGCCAAGTGATTAAGACGGCTAGATGCAGGAAGTTCGACCTGGGTTCGATCCTAGACGAATGGGCTGGCTGCATCCCAAGCGAACGGGTGGGCAACTTGAAGGTTTTCCCCACGTATAAAGTGAATGACAGTGATTTTCTCTTAAGAATTCCTCCGGCCCTCTAGCGGCTGAGCGGTAAAGTCACTGAACACTGGTAGTTCGACTCGTACTCGAATCTTGGCGAAAGAGCTAGAGGCATGCTAGTTTTCACGGTTTTCCTCATGTGTAACGCGGATGCGAGCCATTTTGGCTTAAAAAGTTTTCTATGAGGACATCCATTCCCATAGGCAGATATCCTTCGAGTGCTTTACTTTAATCAATTAGTCTAACCTAGAAAGTCCTCCACGAAGGCATCGCTCCCCTTAAGCAAATAGCCCTCATCTGTTCAAATAATTTAACCTCGTAAAATGTTCCGGATATGTGCATGCAACAGATCACTGTGCGCAACTGTTTCGGCTAAAAACCTTCCATTCAGGAATACTACATTGTGTAATAATTCAAATATTGCATTGTGTAAAATTTTGGATAAGAATAATATTCATCGCATGACAGATACGTCAAAGTAATTTATTCCATAACTGATTTAAATTAGGTGAGTAACTGTTAACTGTCACATGTAGTAGTCCATTTTTGGATGCCAATTTTTAGTAACTAGACAATGTTACAACTTGTAATTGGCCATTTACTTCGTTACTACCTTACTTCGTTGCAAAGTCAAGTTAGATAACTTGTTAATAAAGTTAAGTTCGATAATAATTTCCGCTAGGGTCTCTGCAAGCTCTTTTATTCGATTCACTTTATTTTGCTGAAATTAAAGGCTTTGTGTGGACATTCTTCTGAATTTTCTAAATACGTATTCATATCTATGAATCGGCAATCTAAATTACTTTCTTTAAAATTAATATTTTTTTATTTATTAACTTTGTAGCATTTTCTGAATCATGAATGTCCTTTTCCTCCTCGTATTTTACTTAAGTACATAACTCCGTGTCTACGAAGTCCTTACTTGGCCTTTACTTTCGCAACCGTTGGGTTGTAGACATATATTGCCACTTATAAAAGTATTTTAAATGAAGCAAATATTCCTGTTTTGGAGTTTTTTTAATTTTAAGACATTAGTTTTGTAAAAATTACGAAAGCTAATTTTCTATACATTCCTCCGAACATCTATTTGTACTGCTTAGCTCGCACATTTTTCTTTTTCTTTTCGTATTTTTCGTACACAGTACTATTTTATGCTGATGATTTGGGATCAATAAACAAGCTTAAATTTCCTTAAGGTATAACCTGATTCATCGGTCCAGGTGATCGGGAGTTTATTGTATTCAGAGGTACACTACGAAAAAAAAGGGGGGGGAAGTTCTATACCTCTCGTTCTACTGGGCCGATTGACGAAATTCAAATTGCATTTTCCATGTCTCGACAGCGCGACGAAAGGATATATATTAGATTTATATATAGCTTTGTTCTAATACAGGTATTTTGACACAAAATGGGACTTCTTCTAAAATAACATACTATTTTTTTTTCATATTTCGATTTTACGACTCAAATTATGTCTAAATATTAAGGTTTATAAAATTTGGTGCGAAATTTACGGAGAAATTCAAAAATTTTACTTGGCACATTTTTTTTAGTTTGAGCCAAGAGTAATTCACTTGACGAACTTCTTAATATATGACAACCTATTTTCCTTTCCCTTCCATTGTGCAGGAGCGGAAAAGAAGTCACATCGTTCGTACTTTCAAATAATTTTAACAAAGTGCGTAAGCCACATTTGGCGTTATTATCGCTTTCAGCAAATATGCCAAATTTCAAAACGCGCCAGTATATAAATTCACGTATATCTTCGTAAATTTTGAATAAAAAACTCTAATTTTTTGCAGGTATGCTTAGAAACACATCTACTTTAAGATGATTGTAAAACTTTTATAGGTTATAATTCAAAATGTTTTTCGAAAAATTTATTAAAAATTATTTACAAAATACAAATTTTAAAAATAAGTCCAAAAAATGGCTGAATTTTATTTGGAGTGAACCTAAATTCCGAACTGTGTAAGAAGGAATCAAACAAGTTTCATAAAAAAGAGATATTAATAAATACATACCAAATTGAATTAACATTGAGGAGCTAAAATTTTGAGAGCTATTTTTTTAAAAACTACTTGTGCGATTTTTACAAAACTTAAGAGTAGGGCATAATTTGAGTCATACAATCGAAATATGGAAAAAACTGGCATGTCGTTTCAGAAAAAGTCCGATTTTGTGTCAAAATACCTATATTTGAACTTTGTCAATCGGCCCAGTAGAACGAAAGCTATAGAACTGTACCCCCCCCCTTTTTTTGCGCAGTGTACAAAAAAATGTTAGCTACTGCAAATTATAAGGTAATCAGAAAATCATATAAATAATGCCATTCGAAGGAAACAGCAGCTAAACATCAGATCTCATCCATACCCAGCCTGTAGTTTTCTTAAATAAAAGTTAGAGCTTTCAGCTCGCATAGAGCAATGCATTGCTTTTATGGGAGGAAGTATTATCTTGTTTTGGAAAGAATCGTGAAGAAATATCGTAAAAATCCTGCTTTACAGCAGTATAATCCATTGACTATCGTTTTTCATTATTTTGGATTGTACTACATTGTAAATATTGTACAGTTACTTTTAGGGTTCAGTTTGGAGAAATTTTGCAAGAATATTAGAGAAAATATTGAAAAAGCAACTCAGTTATCAGTTGAATAAGTTAAATTAATTTGTTTTTATAATGCTTACAGTGTTTTCAAAATAAATAAATAAAAGTTTTGATGAAATGGAAATATTTCTTTTTTATCTCTGCTGTACGGGAACTTCTTCCGAAATGTCAGTTACCTGTTTTTCATTTCAAAATCTATACAACTTGATATGGAAAAATATTCTCCCCATAGGGCCCACGATTCTTTCTTCTGAAGGGATCCAAGATTATCAGATTTTCACAAAAGAGTGAAGCAAGCCTAAGGGATTTCTTTCTGCTCTATATTTTTTTCTTTCTCTCTCTATTTTTGCGGTCAGAATGTCTATTGGAAAAGATTTGCTCTCTCTTCGCTTTCATACATATCAAATGTTGGCTAACACTGTTATCGAGTACAAGTACTCAGTATTCTCAAAGTTTTTGTTATCTGTCTTCAATTCTACAAGCAGTATGTGTAAGTATCAAAGGAATTTTTATTTCCGGTGCGTCGAGAGACTCAGAAATTGACAAAGTCCATTTTTGAAAAACAGAATGTTTCTACTGTTATCACTCTCACGTCTTAAATTTTGTCCTTGGTTGATGGTATAAAAACCTCGGGCTTCTGCATGTAGTTTCCAGTCACATTCCCTTGAAATGGCCGGTTACTTTTAGAAAGCTCACTGACTTTACTTATTTCTAATAGGTATCATATGTGTCTGAAATCTTTAGAATATATAATAATAATGTCTTTGAATATAAATATAATGATTTCACAGCATGATTTCATTTTAACTAAACCGTAACAGTTTCAAAGTTGCTATTATTTATTCTATCTCAAAAGGCATAACCACTTTCTCCAGAAAAGTGCAAATTGATTTGTTATAAAAGACACGAAATTTATTAAAGGTAACTCAAATTGTAATATTTTCCAGAGTGTTTTTTTACATATAAATGTTGCCTGTCTATTTTAAGTTAACATTTCTGTAACCACTTCTTGTATTTGGGAGTAAGATGAAATAATTTAAATTTTCTGAACTTCTAGCCAACCAAATTTAACCTAACATTCTAGACCTTTTTATTAAAGTGAGATTTAACTATCATCTGTCTCCCTTTAGCAAATTGTTCTAACCCCACAAAAAAACTAGACTGCTGCACAGTACATCAAATCCCTATACCCGTAGCAAAAATGAAATTCACTTATTCGGCTAATTGTTCAAGAGAATTTGGCGGGCACTTTTATGCATTTCCATTGTTATGAAAAGCTGGACACAGATGAGATGAATACCCAGGTCAAGTGAAAAGTGACAGAGGACGAAGACACCTGGTGGCTAACAGAGTTAAATAAGTATTTGTTCTCCGCCCTGCACAGATGCCTGAACTCCCTGGAGTCGAACGAATATTCAGATCGAACTACCAGCCTTCAGCTATCTTAAAAAGGTACAGGTTGAAGCAAGGCTGGCACATCGCCGGTTAAGTCTTAAATACAGTGCCAGTTTTGACGGAGAACAAACACCTCGGCTCGGACGGATGATCAGGTCTACAACCTTCTTCTCTACCACCAACCACTCAAGAGGATTTTCGGTTCGCTGTGCAGTTAAAGTTTCGTTTTGTATTACAGACACTATAAACATACAAATATCCCCGCCTTCTCTGAGACTCTAATTCGGGCCAATCAGTACGGGAGTTAGCGTCACTGACTACTATACTGTCTGGATTTCAGCGGTCTTAAATATTCGGCCACTGGTGTTGATGATCATACATATGTTTGATCACATATTAGGAAACATATATATGATATGATTAAACATAATCGATTGTGGTGCACCAAGCTGAGCTATTTTGGGGATGTTCTTCAAGAGCTGCAAATAGCTTCAAAACTTCAACTATTAAAGTAAAGGGATGCAGAAATTTCACATACGCATTGCATTTTACTTTACCTTCTGAAAGGGCAGCTTATCAGCCTCTGAGCATGCAGTCAACATGGCCTGCGAGCAGTAAAACGTATTCTTGCGGATCGCAAACTACCAAAACACGGTTGAAGGGTATTATGAGTAGCTAAAAATAAGTTAACAACTTCTCTATTTTAAGGCAGAGTGTAATTTGTAAGAGGTAACAGTGTAATTCACAACTATTGCACGGACATGATACAAATACATGACTGGCATGCACATTATACTAACATTCAGAGTAGCACATGTGGTAATAATGGTAAAGTAATTAAAGAAAACTACAATATGTACTTAAATGGATTTTAACATATACAGAATAATATTAAGAATAACGCTTTTGCTAATGATAATGACAAATACGTACAAAAGGGGGATACAGTGAAACTTCGATTCACGAATTTAATTCCCTCCTGAAGGTCTTTTGTCGACAGAAATACTTGTAAATCAGAAACGCTTTCCCCATAGGAATTAATATAAAATAGATTAATTCAATCCTGGATAAATGATGACCGCTTATTTAAAATGTACAACAGTACATGTTCATAAAGCAAAAATAGTGGAAATCGTTAAATCAAAGATGAAAGAAGATAAACGCAATATTATGCAGATAAAACAAGCGAGAATTTAACTTAACTCGTACAGAAGACAATACACGACATGAATGGAAATTTGAGAAAAAGGACAGGAAGAGATGCTACTGTTTGGTTCTGATGTCCCTTTCTATAAAACTGCCTATCTGAGACACTCCTTTTTTTTTTTTTTTTTTTTTTTTTGGCTTTGTTTCTTATTGGGCCTTCATTTAACTCAAAATTTATGCAGTATGATTTGTTGTTGTCTGATTTTTAAAATATTTCTTAAAACATTGTCATTAAAAGTGCTCTACTGTAGCTTCCTGCTGGGAATATCATCATAGGAACTTTGCCCCTTATCCCATTTTGAACAGATTTCACGAATCAAAGGATTAGGTTCATCTCTTCTCTATTTCTCGTTTCTGCAGGCACTTCCTCAACAGTTGCCTTTTTTTGCTGCCTATGAAGGTGATTCAGTTCTTTCTCGTTTAACCTTTTTTATGATCTTTTAGTAATTCCTCCACGTCTTCATTCTTAACTTCTAAGCCCATGGTTTTGTCTAGAGACACAATATTATAGATAATTAAATATTATATCTACTTTGGAAATAATATTATAGATAATAAAAAAATCATTAGTGTCAAAGCTCTTAAAATCACTGCCAGCAAATAAACCGGGTCATATTTAAAAAATAGTTAAGCTTGCTAATTGCAGAACGATGGAAAATTACTATCACAAACCATCAAAATAAAGCAATATTTCCACGTGAAACACAAAAAGAAGAAAATGCACAGGATAGTAGCAGTGAGAGCAGATGTTTTCTCGGGCCTTAGGAATTGTTCTTCTCTACGAATGTATGTAATTTAATTTTGCATAATCTTAAATTTATAAACATTGTTTAAAGAATAACTCCTTAGATGCAGACATGATTTTACTGATAAGAAAATAGAAAACATCAAGATTACGACACAACAAACGTAATTATGGAACAAACAAAAAATTAAATAACGATATACTTTAGTAAAACATATTAAACAATAATGTGGCTGAAAAGGATATTGAAGGCTCTATGTTGCCACATCTTCTGGATTGTTTTTGGCATACTTTCTATCATGACTCGCAGCCTTTATCTTTATAACAACCATGGCAACATTTTCTTGTTATCCTATTATTTCTTATTATCCATTATAGCCGTGACGGACAATGATGACCGCACATAAAAAAGACGCTAAACTTTGTTAAAAAATTTGTTTTGGACACCACATGACTTTCTTATACGGCCTATTAAAATTATTTTTAGAACAACAATAAACTTATATTAAGCATCGTTAGACTAACTACATATATAAGTTGTTATTATATATGCAGTTATTTTCGTTATTTGTTGAAAATAATTTTTTGCTAAATTTTGACATTGCCAAAACATAAATATTTTTATTTAAAGCACTTATTCAATTGAACAATTGAAAGTACATGACTACGACCATCGAGGTAAAAAGTAAGAT
>KK118372.1:58024-86132 GCA_000611955.2 Stegodyphus mimosarum | reverse complement strand
AAGTTAAATATAAGTATGCGTATATAACTATATGTATTAAAAAATTTTCTTAGCAGATTTTTATGTTTTTAAAGCAAAAGAGGTTTAGAAAATACTAATTTAAAATACTAATTAAAATCCTGACTAAAAATGTTTTACATTCTTGGTTTTAAATTGAATTTCTGTTCCTAGGTAATGGTATATGGAAAGTTTTCTTATTATAGATTATTATGAATTATTGGTTTATATATATATATACACATTTGGTACTGCCGATTGCAACAAGAAAAGAAGGTGCACAACTAAATGCTATAGCAGTCACATATACAAAATTTCACCGTCTTACGGCCAATCATTTTTGAGATACATACGTACGTACATACATACATACGAACGTACAGGCGTCACGTAAAAACCTCTTCTGCATGCAATTCAAAATCCGTTTTAGAAAAAGGAGGCTTTTATTCTGCACGTACGTATAGACATCACGAAAAAAAGTCGTGCAAATGGACTCGGGAGCAGTCAAAATTGATATTTCCTTTTAAACCCCGAAATTTTTCGCAATTACAAGACTTCCTTTACTTCATATAAAGAAGTAAAAATGCACCAAAATAGAAAAGTTCTAATCACGTTTGTATATCCTCACAGAAAAAGCCTGAAATCTAATTGTACTTCTTTTAACCAATTTATATAAATTCTGTGGTGATCAATATGTTAATGCTTTTGTTAGGAATTTTCATAAAAACTAGGGATTTTAGTCTTGTTCAGGAAAAGTGAATCTTTCTCTGATTTCTTTTAATCATTAATGTTTATCTTTTCTCAGCGAATAATTTTCTATAATAATGACAGACACACCACACACCATGGATGACGCTTCTCTGATTTGCTTTTTTTTTAACTAAAATATGAAGCGTACTCGAATTACTATGACGCAAAATGAACATATGTTGGTCTGCTTTTGTAAGAAATAGTGCTGCTCTTTTACAGGAAATGCAATCCTGTAGAAACATCATGTTATCAATATAGGCAATATTAGTGGGCAGCTCTTGATGGAGCTCCTAATCAGGGTTATCATTAGCTTAATATGGTCAATCCCGTACAAAATCCGCATGCTGATGGCAGGCGTAATGATTGGTCGGATGTGATGAACGATTCCTCTCTTCGCTTGATCACGATCTGAAATAGCCAGAAATCTGCACATTAGTTATGGGGTTTCTCTACTTGCCAGTAGGCAAGCGAGATTTCCCTCATACATGAAATGAAGTTTTCCGCTGCCGATATTGATTTAGAATGCACTGAGTGTGAAGTTACCGCAAATCGCAGGAAAAGTTAATTACTAAGCCTTTATGATTATAATGCAGTAAGCTAGCCAAGGTCAAGATTGCAAACAGTATCTTTGAAGGCTTATATGCTTATTCTATTCTGTGCACTATAATGTAGAGCATTTTGTCAGATCAAAAGATTTCGATATCATAGAATACCTAAGATAACTTTCCAATAATTCTAAATGTCAACTGCTGTTGAAATGAAATTTTTGAATATACGCATCAAACGCGAAGTGTATTTCTAAATACTGATAAATTGTGAGTAAGTTAGATATTAAAATAATGGCAAAATACCTATACAAAAGTACGAAACAGCTGGAAAGGTAACAGTTTATTATGCGCGAAATGAAAATTTAAGCTTAGCACTGAACATTTTGAAGAATGTAATTGAATGTATCTTTTTGAAAATTACACAAATTGATATTTCTCTAATTTTGTAATAAAAGAGTGCATAAATTGTCCTCTTTTATAATTACAGAAAAGCCATATGCAAGGAAAAGAAAAGTAATAAAAATACTTAATAAAAAAAGGTGTTATATTATTATGTATACTCAGAACTACGTCATATTTTTAAATATGTATATTAATATACTAACATTAATATACTAACAGGGGGAAAAAAGATATATTCAAATTCCTCCAATACGTGAACTGAGTCTATATCAAGAAGTTCCTGCGCTTCGTCATTCTGAAATTATTTTGCTTTTCAACAGTTTTGCTTTTCAACAATTTACTATAGTGTCATTCTTTTAAACCACTATTACAAATATCCACTGGTCCACCATTCTTTCTCACAGATAACCCGCTCTATTTCGCCATTAGCGTATCTCGTAAATGATATAACACTGTGTAAAACTGTCAGCTTTCAATAAACCTTACTTATATAAACCATGGAGGTAAGAAAGGAAGGAGGGGCCAAGCCCGCACTGCGAGTGAAGCACTGCTCCGAGGCTTCGGTCTCCAGATGGGGGGTTTTTTGTTTACATTCAAAAGCTCCCTTGACAATGCTCTGA
This sequence comes from Stegodyphus mimosarum, assembly GCA_000611955.2. Taxonomy (NCBI): domain Eukaryota; kingdom Metazoa; phylum Arthropoda; class Arachnida; order Araneae; family Eresidae; genus Stegodyphus; species Stegodyphus mimosarum. The sequence goes on along the minus strand of KK118372.1, from coordinate 83,815 downwards.
TAGTATTTCGACACACGACAGTTCCATACAAATCGAAAAACGGGACACTTCCGCATTAAAGAAACATTCATTCTGTGACGGATAATAACAATTTGTATAGTCTAGTGATATTTAAGCAAAAATCACATCTTGGTTATTTTTCGATAACTAACAGGGATTTTGATTATGAATTTGTTTTATAAAATTATAAGCTGTTGAAATACAAAAATATAGATTTTAGCAAAAATGTTATGTTTAAGAAATGAAAATATCTTACGGTACCTTTAAGATTGTATACGTCTTTCGATACCCTTGATAGAATATTCGCTACTTTTATTTAATGTTCCAAACGCATGGTGAATGCACAAAAATTAAAAATTTTTACGTGCCGAAAGTGAAAAGTATTTATGCATATGCTTGCAAAAAGCATGTATCTGCCATTAACAAAGTACGTAAATATTTATTAAATTATTTATAAATGTGTCTGAAATGAAAGATTTATTCATTTATAAACTCTTGTGAAAGTTACTGTGAAGAAATCTAGTTATTAAATGTATCTAAATTTATAATGATTACATAATAACCTTAACATTGAATTGTAAACATGAATTGAAATCCTGTTGACAAATACATTTATAAAATTAGTATTTAAGCAAGAATTATTCGTACTTGAAAGCAATCTGTTAAAAGGCATTGTAAAGCAAATTCTATGAGATGCGTACTTAAGGAAGTAATTAAGAAGAGTTTTAGAATATACATTATTGAAATTAAGGGTAAAAAAATCTGACAAATGTAATTAAAGGAACTATTCCCTTGCATTTTATAATAACTCAGTTACAATTTTTAAATAATATTTTTAAAAAAATCCTTTTTTTATTCCCGTTCAGAAATATTCAGAGAAAGTTAAGTACATGGAAATGAGCACCAATATTTAACGTATTTCACTATTAAAATAAAAGGTTCTCTAATTTGAAACGGACCAAATAGAGCATTAATTATAAGTTGACTTAGATTTTCCGATTTAAAAGATGCCTCACAAGCTAAAAATCATGCCATATTTGAGAGAGGCTTTTAGGAAGAAGCTCTATACATAGAAAAGAAATAATGCATAATTTTAATATTAATAAGACAATGAACTTTGATCTTACTTTTTGTAATTCTTGACCGAATAAAATCAAATTACCTTAATTTTTTTTTTTTTTTTGTTTTTTCCCCTGTGTAATTAACGAAAACTTGTGAAAATATTTCATTCAAATTAAACCGTTCTGAGCAAACTGTTCTGTGAAAAGTATAGCGTATAATTCCGTTCAGAATAAAATGTTGTTTCAGAATGTATTCAATGTATATATACACTTATATTCACGAGGTAATTACAAAATATTTACATCCGATCGTGTCAAAACCCATTGATCTTAATGGTAAGTCGCTGAATGTTTTAATCACCACGAAGGGATCGCCAGTGCTTCAAAGCAGTTTGTGGGGAAAACCGGTTAGGGCCTGTTTTTGTTACTTTCTACCTCCATGATATAAACAATGTAACTGCTGATATTCAGGTTTTGTAAATACATATTTATGTATTTAGAAAACTTGCAATACAAAACTTTCATAACAAAATTTAATAAACGTAGTTGACTAACTGGTATAAAATATTTCGGGTAAGCACTACTTTGTAATACAAAAAAAGGCCTCTTATACCAGGTGGATTTAGGTTAGGTTACGCTTTGTACGTCATTTGAACCCCATTTTATTGCAAGACGAAGAACGTCCACATGAATGTGTTGAAGGTATGCCATGTGACTTGCGGTCCTCTCTCATCTAACATAGGGAATATGTTATGTTTTAGGTTTGCTGACACCATTAGGTTTTTTTCGAAGCAGGAAACGACAAAAATCTACTCTGTCTTCGACAGGATCCGAAACAAGGCTAACAGGAGCGATTAACATTGCCAGCTGGACTTACTAACCACTTATACAATAGATGTCGCTTAATGTGATCGCGGTTATTGTTATTCAGATATGGTTATCGATTTGCAGAAATAACACTTATTTGTATACGAAAACCTGGAAAATACATTGCTTATTGTGATCAACAATTCGGTTAATGTGATCAAACTATAATAGGAAAAAAATTTTAATTCAAACCGCCAAATAAGGTTCAAATGGGTTATGAAAATTGCCAAATGACAAAGAAATGTCGGCAGTTAAGGGGTTAAGTTGCCAAACAGCTTGGTTTTGATTTTAGTCAACCATTTAAAATTAGGCAAAAAAAGCAGTTTTAGTCTGACGTAGATTTTGAATAACTCTATCGATTTCGAAGACGATCAGACACAAGTCTCTTCTGCAGGAGCGAAAAAATTCTGCAGAATTCTTTCTTTTCCCTTGTAAAAACAAAATTCTCTGAATGCATCTATGACAAGCTAAGGTTGCTTTTTTGTTTAATTTAAAATTTTACACTGGCATGCTCTTTTTCAATGAGGGATGCTTTCGGAATATTAAAATTAGGAAAAAATAATTTGCAGAGAAACTATAAATAAATAGTTCATAAATTAACTTTTGCAATAAAATATTGCGAGCAGGTCATAAACAAATTTCTGCGTTTTCCTAATTAAAATGTTGTTAAAATACCTATTTATATTGTTACGTGCGTACGGGTTCGTTATATATTGAATGCACAAGTCGTTAAAAAGTTAACAAAAATTTATTCTTTCCACAAGAAATAAATTAAAATGCTGAAATATTTCTTCACAGATCTTCGCACAATATCACAATATCTCAAACGTTTAGCAAAAAAACTCAGTTCAAAACAGATAAAATAGTTCTATCTCACAGCGAAATCGCTACAATCAATACAGCATTAAGTAAACAAACAGCAGTTCGCTTTTTACAGCTACAAGTATAACAGCAACAACAACAACTAACTGAGATGAGCTGTTTCACCTCGGCTTTTATAAGCTTTTTAATTATCAGTAGAACAAACACGATTTTTCTAGATTTTTCTGGATGGCAACACTAATTACGAGATATTTATTTATTAAGCATTAAATGCACGCGCTCTTTTATTTTTATTGCTATTTTTTTTTCGGCGTAGCTTTTTCTTCAAAAATCGTCTGCGTTGCTAAGGCAACATGAAGCAAATCTAATTACAATTCTAAATAAATAGCCAAATAAATGTGAAATTCGTAACAATATGTTCCTTGCCGTATAGTAACCTAGTTAAATTTGATTGCTATTTTGAAAGATACTTTTTCTTAGCGTTTAATGTTATTAAAATTTTCGTGGACAAACATGATCGCATTAAGCAGCGTCTAATGTACCACGCGAGTATGCACAGTGGAATGCAATAAGACCTTACGTATTTTTTTCTTAAAACACCCTTTGATACAAAATTGCACCCCACAAGTGGAGTCGTGAAGACCGCTGAAGACTGATAGGCCGACCTGGATCCGATCCTAGGCGAACGGGTGGGCTGCATGATTAGTTTTGGTGGTTTTTTCCATGCGTAGCATTGCTTCCTTTAGCGACCGAGCGGTTGAACAAAAGTGGTTTAACCTGGTTTTGATTCCTCTCGAACAGCCTGGCAGTCTGGGTGTTCTGGTGGTTTTGCCATATGTAACTTGGTTACGAGCCAGTTTCCCTTAGAGTGTCCTCCACAAAGGCATTTCGTCCCTCAGGTAAAAGTCCTAGCACTCTTTGCCATAATCAAATAAACCAAACCAAATATACCCTACATATTCACTAATGTTTCCCAATTTTTACGTTTCGAAATTGGCACCACTTCTTGGGGTTGAGGCGGTGCAAATGGATAATACCGGTGTATTGGAACTTATACCGTTAACAATTTCTTAGACCAGCGGTAGACATCCGGTGGTCCGTGATGTAATTCTAATGGTCTGCAACGAAATTCAGATATTATTTAAATTCCCTGAGCTCGTTTAATAAAATTTTCAAGTAAAGAATAAATTTTGTTTATGTTGTTGTATGTAAAATAGAACTAGACCATTAGATTGAGAATTGGCTTGTTACAAAATATTACCTTAATATGCTACCTCCGAGGGGTTTAACTCCCTACTTGGTCAGCGGCATAGAAAAAGCAACAAAACAGGAATACCGAATTCTGCACAATTGACTAGATATCAAGTTTGACTAAAGCCAACTTTTGGTATAAATTCTAATTTATTTTACACTTTAAATTCATTATCGCACTCATTCAAGTATTTCTTTATATTTATGTCTAATAAATGTGACTTAATTGAGTTCTAATGATAAATACAAATGAGCCATTTAAAACTTACTTCCCTACAGAAATAATATTATTATGTTAATTTTAATATTTTTTACATAGTACATGTAAGCAGGTAACACATCTGTATTGAATTTATATGAAAATGTGAGAAGAGAAGCAACCGACAGTTTCACATTTGTTAGGAACGTTTCAAGTAAACGTGAGTTAATTTAAGAATCAATAGGGCCCTCATAGATTCCGTCGTCATCAAGCATAAGCAGGAAAGAAAATAAAATTCAAGTTCGAGAGGAGAGAAACATTGACAATGTGATCACGATTATTTGAAATATGCTTTTATTCAAGAACTTAGAACTAAACTTGACCCACGACCGATTTATGTTTCATGTTCTGCGAGTTTTCTCAATGACGCCATCAAAACATAACAACTTACTAGATATGCAAATTTCGCTAATCAGCCAGTTGAATATTTTCAAAGCTTGCAAGATAATATACAAAATCAAATAAATTCTCCGTATTAAAAGCAACTTATTTGATGGCACTTCAAACAACGAAATTAACTAAAAAAAACTCATACAGCTGGAGAGGAACAAATTAAACCTCACTTATTACATGCTTGTAGAAAGGTTTAGGAAATAAAGTAGTCCAAACAAGGAAGGCAATTCTTGAGTCTGCTAAATCTGTGAAAACCTGGCCTAAGATGTTGAAGTTTAAGTGGTAGAAATGGTCAAATATACCAAATTTTATGCAACTCAAACTTGATGAATCAACCGACAGAGTGAACAAGACTATTCTTTGCATTATGAGATTTAATTTTGAAAGCTGTTTAAAAGAACAATTTCTATGTTCACTCGATTTGCGGGGTATAACAATTGAAATATGAACAACTTTACTGAATGTTTATTTTCTGAAACATAAATTGATTGGAGAAAATGCATATGTATTGACGGTGTTGCAAATATGGCCTGAGATCCATCTGAAATTGTTAAAAAAGAAGATATTGGGCACATAAATATCATTTTACTCGTCATATTTTAAGCAGTTAACAACTTTCAGTGAAAAGATTATATCTAGAACTACGCCAAGTACTGTCTGATACAATTAAAATTATAAATGAAAGTCGGCGTAAAGCTCTCAACTCTCGATTATTTGAATGACTTTGTGACGAAATAGGCTCACAACATAAACATCTTCATACTGAAGTGCTTTGACTGTCAAGGGGCAAAGTTTTAATCCGTTTGTTTAATATTCGACAAGAAGTAAATTTATTCTGTCAACAATAAAATAATTCTATATTCTAAAATTTCTTCTTCGATGATGACTGGGTAGCAAAACTTGTTTATTTGATCAACACTTTTTCTTTGTTAAATGAGGTGAACGTACCAATTCAAGGAAATTTTTAGACGTTTTTACTTCGGGAAGTAAAATGGACACATTTCGGGGGAAAGTATTGGTGTGTTAAACGCTATTAATTATCATTGGAGCCAAAGATCAGTAAAATAATTTTAAACAAATAGCAGCAAATGTGAGGCTTAGTTTTAATAAATATTGCTGTTATTCATTACTCATTTTGTGTTATCGTCAAAGAAATGCAATTAAATTTACTAATATACTATAAATGTCACTGAATGTTCGTAAATAAATCTTACCTTTAAAAATTCTGTTAGAGGTCCGCGAAACTTTAAACTCTGAATTTAGTGGTTCACGATATCTAAAAGTTTGCCTACCGCTGGCTTAAGCCACTGTCATGCCAGTTTCAACCACCTGAAAGTTTTTGCAATCAAAAAACAATAAGCGGCCTATCAAGGTCAGATATATTTCCGAATAAATATAGCTCTGTCTATTACAACTGCATCTATTTCGTTCAACATCAGCCAATAATTATTAAATGGCCTAATATAATTTATAATGTAATCCTATAACAATTAAAAATCTATTTTCGATCAAAAATACTGAAAGATATAAAGCCAAAACGGCAGTTTGTATATTTCGGAAATGGTTTTTAATTGTAAATTATAAACCATTCGCATTTCACATAAATACGAGTATATATGCATATAAGAAAGATAAAATACATAAAATTAATAAATTAATATCAACCAAGAGTGGTAAACTATCTAACAGGAAGGCATAAATTAAAAGCAATTTGAAGCAAAAACGTGAGGATAAGGAACCTAAAATGTATAATTATATATAGTGTTTATGATAATTGTAGAGATTGGCTGTTAACGTCATATCAACTTGTGGCAATGATAATTCAAAAGTAGAGTCTTATACGGGGATCTCTCTGAATTTTTTAAGATACGCATAGGTTCTTAAAGTTATACTTACAAAATTTTAGGAGCGTTCAAAGTAATTTCCTCCAGCATCCAATAACTGGGCTAATTTTCCAAAGTGTAAATGCCTCAAAACATTAATTTCTTGGAATCGATGAAAAAATGCATTTATAGCCCCACCAATCTCATCTTTGGAATGAAAACCACATCCAAATAAGTTCTTTTTTAGATGAAAAAAATAGCCAAAAGCCGCGCATAGCTAGATCAGGTGAATAGGGTGGATGTTCTATCACTTTTGATGCGTTTTTGTTCAAGAAACTCAACTGGCAAGCTTGCTGAATGAGAAAGTGCATTGTTAAAGTGGAGCAGGAGTCCTCTAACATTCAGTTCTTAAAGAATTTCTGGAAGACACATAGTGGTGTACCAGTTAGCTGTGACTGTCTTCTGTCTTTCCAGCTTGATGGCTTTGACTAATCCTGTACTTCTTAAAAAAAAGGGTGTAATTTACTTTTTTCATTTTGGCACGTTGTCTTTTCACCATTGTGGACGTAGGATCATCTTCAAGGCCGATTCTACACTTCCTTGATATGTTAAACGTCGAAAAAATGTAAAAAATATGTATGTTTCATTACCAGTTACATTTTTAGAAGTAATTCGGTGGCCATCATCTTTAAGTAATTTAAGGGTTTCTTTATTGATTCTGACACGCTCTTCTTTTTGGTACTCAGTTAAATTACGGGGAACAGCAAACTAGTTCATTTATGTGGAATTCTTTATGAATAATTTTGTATATAGCGGGGGATCCAATGCTAAATTCCTTCTGTATCATTTGGTAGATGCAGCGATTTTCATCGATTAACATTTTCCGTATAGTAGACACATTATCCGGGATCACTGCTCATAACACCTTCCTGTGTGTTTCTCATCCTGAAGAGAATTGCGACATCTGTGAAATTCAGTAAACCATCTGAATACTGTAGCACGAGGTGGATCTTTATTTCCAAATGCTATCTGTAGACGTTGAACGCATTCTTCCTGATTTAATCAAACTTTAAAATCAAAAACCATAGAACAATAATGTTCTCGCGTCAGCTCAATTTTTCCTTCTGCCTAAAATTTACTCTACGCTAAACTGCTTGCAATTGGGCAATAAAAAAAGTCGCCTACGCGGCTAAAATAGTACATATTTTCAAATCTGACCGTTAATTTTTTTCTGCCACTTATCGTCCGCGCCTATCTCAAAAATTTCAGAGTGGCCTACGTATTTAGTTTCAAGGTGCAATGCTTATAGTGGATTGACGTTGTAAACTCTTTTAAGATTACTCATTTATGTGCTAATTTCTTTACAAAAAAATTTTGTATTGTAAGATTTTCTTAAAAAAAAGAAAAGGGAACTCGTAATTTCATGCACATTTATGCTACTTGCGTTACCATATAGAGGCATTAGCTTAATGTGAAGCAGGAGATGTGAAAAAAGGAGCAATACCCTCGCCGGGATTTGAACTGCGGACCTATCGAATTCGCGCCGGGTGTGCTTTGCCATTACTCGCTAGGAAGGCATGCCAGCTAGGCGAGAGAAGTACCTTATAACCATACATTGTAAAACGCTAACAAACGAACTTTCAAATGTGTATTGGCTTTTGCATCACCGTGTGTATTTGTATACAAAAACTCCTTTTTTTTTTTTTCAGTGGTGGTGGAATACATTACATTTGCATTATGTACTTTTTTATTTGCTAATTCTTTTTCTTTACTTACGTAAATTACTTGAAGCATTAGATTAGGTTTTGAAGTTTCTTATTTTATTAAATATCTCTCTCTATATATACACATATATTTTCTCCTAGCTCTGGTTTAGTATAAACACCTTTCTGTGGCCTAATAGGAAGGCAGTGCATGCAAGTATGTGCATGTTTAAACATGAATCAACAAAATTCTTTAAATTACACTTAGGTGGATTTTTAACCATGATATAAAAATTTAAATAAATATTTATTTAAAAATTTTTTCCTACAATAATAAAAATCTATATATTTCCCTTTTTTGTGTTTAATGTAGCAATATATCGAAATACAATATATGATTACCGGATGGCAAGGTATGTACAAAAGCTTTAGTACAGTATATTATCACTTCCGAATACATTTTTAAACTCAGTTTTGTGTTTTAAGAATACTATTCAAAACAGTTATCTTATGGTAACCCATTACAGAAACGTATTTAAATCATTTCATCCTAGTTTTATTTTTATGTAATTAACTCTGAATGAATGTTTTCAGTGAAAAATGTTTCTTAATGTTTTCTCTTCCTAAAAGTTTTCTAGAAATGCAGCTCTGAAAGTTTACATTGTGATATTGTTTATTTATGTGTTATACAAAGCAGATGTCTGGTCAGATGTTTATTTATTTCAATTTTTAAGTATCGAATTTTAACAATGCGTTTTTCTTTTTTTAACGTGCATTCCATTCGCTTAATAACAGTACGGATATATTTTGCAGGCTTGGTTCGAATTAAGCTACATGGCGCCATCTATTGGTAGTATACTAAAACATAACAAAAAGTTCATGTTAAAGTTAAATATCATCGAACTGTACTCGAAATTAAAAACGTAACATATAATGAGCTTCAAAAATTTTCTTTTTGGTTTAATGAAATTTTACTTACAAAAATTCTGCGACTAATCTATTTCTGTCAGCTTCCTTTTATTATTCTCTGCTGCGATATGACTTACACGGTTGAAGCCGCTTGATGTGATCCGGTGAATATTGTCATTCGGATATTGTTATTGAATCAGCGATGTCCCGCCCATTTGTTCATGCAAACATGGAAAATACTTCGCTTATTTTGATGAACAATTCGGGCATAATGATCAAAATAAGCCAAGGTGGCCAAAAAATCCTTTTACAAATGCAGTTATTTCATTGTAACTTTAATAGCACTTACAGTTACTCATCCAAAACGTCCGTTATGTGCACCATCAATTATCAATGCATAGTTTAAAATGCCTGAATATCCTCCTACTCGTCCGCTTAATTTCGCTGCCCGCTCATAGACTCACACTCTTGCCACTAACAACTCTCCCAAGGAAAATCACTGGTATTTGCCGTTGTTCTTCAAGCATAGAAAGGCGAGAAAATGAAATGAGGTGGTCAACAAACAGAATTTAATCTCCTGCCTGGCCAATCACGGGACGTAAGTGACCATGACACTGAAATTCACATGAGAAACATTTGTGCCATATCAATGATCAGGATGGGAGGTTGAAATCTTAAATATCTTACCATCTTACACTCTTAGCCGCATTTACTTCAGATTTAAAAAGACTTTCTGACCACACTGTAGAATAATTTTTTGTCTTTTTGAAATTGAAGTAATGTCGCCAAATAAGGTCAAAATAGATTATAAAAATTTACAAGTGACAGAGAAATGTATCAAGTGAGGGATTAAGCCTAGGCCGCCAAACAGTTTGCTTTCGATTTTAATCAACCATTAAAATTAAACTAAAAACAAACAGCCTTAGCTTGGTACAGAATTTTAATAACTCAATTTCGAGGGCGGTCAGACACAGGTCTCTCTTCTTCGGAAGTAAAAAAGAATTCTGCAGAAATTTTTCCCGCTTTCCTTGCTTCCGGAAAAAAAATCCACGAAAGCATCTACTAAGATTGCTTTTCTTTTTCTTGCCTAATTTTTAATTTTACATTGACTCTTTCAACAAGGAATGCCATCCAAGTATTTAAATTATGGGTTCATAATCGGTAAAATTTCCAGAAAAGTTATGAATAGTTCATAAATAAATTTCTGCATTAAGCAAATTGTGAACAGTTCATAAACAAATATCTGCCTTTTTCTATTTAAAATGCTGTGAGACCACCTATTTATTTGTTTCTGATTGTATTTCTATTAAATTAATTTTAATCTCATTGCTTTTTTGGATTGTAATTTTTCTCATCGTTTAACGTTATCAAAATAGCTGCGGACAAACGAGATCACACTAAGCATCATCTACTGCACGGTAGTTTTTCATCAGACAATTACTACAACGGAAGTTTTAAAATACGTTTTTATGGCAGTTGCCAAAGTTCACCTGTAATGTTTTTAAGCAGTTTAATGTAAACTTCTTCCCCCTCTGCGTTTGCAAAAAAATCGTAATGTTTTGGCATCTTAATGTGGACTATAAGAGGATTGTTATGAAGCAGAACTAAAGCAGATAGAAAAGAAGTGACTAGCTTGTTTGTTTTTTAATCGACTTTTCTAATAAAAAGTTAGTCGAGAGATAACTTTCAAAGTTGTGAAATTTAAAATGTTCCTAGCACTTGAAGAATATATTCTTGTTGGAAAAACAAAAGATTATTAAATCGTTTTAATAGCAAATCTCTGCTTATTCTGTTGTATGCCTTATTACGAAATACATACTTTTTTACAAGCATGGATAGGCAGGTATTGGAGTCCTAAGAGGTTTTTAGAATAATAAGCATCTTAGGACTGTGTTAACATTAGCTATATGTACATATTTAAAATTAAAAATGCATAAGTCAATGAGCAAGCTCAAAAAATATAAATAAATTCAGCGTAGACGTGTTAGAGAAGGATAATACTTGTAACTGTCTAATAATAGAAAAAGGTCATGCCCCATTTCAGGGATTCCCAGATGAGACATTTTTAAAAGTCGTCCCATTTCAGATTTTCTCAATAGATTCAGAATAGTTCCTATTCAGACTTTTCATTCAATGTGAAAGTTAAATCCGAAAATGTAAGCGGTGGTCACATAACTGTGAGATATGTATGCAATGATGTCTCAACGACGTTCCACCCCTTAAACTTCGTGTTCAAAGACAGAATTAATATCACATGTTGGGGATAATTAATACAATCTAATTTTATAATATAATGCTTCAAAGACTTACGAAAGTCTTATGATGAGGCTATTAAAGTTTACACTGAAATAGATTCATTGTTTTAGTGACTAATTCTTTAAAAACACGCGGTTCATTCTGAAGGAGTTGCTGAGCCATAGCTAGCGAATTGGGTTTTTTAAGAGCATCTGCTGAGCAGTTACTTTATGGTATTCAATTAGAGTTTATATTCCTTTTGTTCAGCTGAAATAAGTTTTCTTCGTCCTCCTTAAAATTTCCTTTCCCCTATAATTTTTTCGGAGCTATTTAAAATATTTGAATTTAATTTTGAATTTGTGCTTCTAAAACAAGCTGTTAGAAGGTTCTTCTTGCTAATAAACATTTGATGGCTAATAAGTACGCCAGATTTACTACGGAATCTGCGAACTCAGTTTGGTTACACTCAATGCACTCTGAATTTTTGTAATAATTATTTGTTAACGAAGCCAAAGAATTACTCTGTCATGTGAAAGAAAGGCCAAAATGGCATGACTTTTTATGTTTTCATCATGAACACGTTCAGATGGGGGGAAAATCCGAAGCGGCACGATTGTTATTGCTTTTCCAGAAAGCCTGTAACGGGAAGCCCTGAAATGGGACATAACGTATACAAATTTTATCTGCCTGTCACCTATATGATACATTCGAAAATACTGAAAGATACAAAACGAAATTTTATAAGGCCTTTTTCTTTTTTTCACTTTATGCGGCAAACATGTCTCTGAATTACTGATTCGCATTTTCACCACTGCCGATGTCCATGAGGTATAAAACTATACCGTCAAAGATTCAAAAAGGCCTTCTTCGGGACAGACTTCAAATTTTATCTTTATCTATAATAACGGCATGCAACTTTAAGCAGAAGAATTACTTCATAACAATGGCCAAAATAAGTAATTCTTAAAAACTTTTAATTTCTTGTGAATTTGATGACTAGATGAAATAAAATGCTAGTTTCTCAGTTCAATTGACATGCAAACTAGCCCCCTTCCTACTGGCTGAGTGGTAAACATTAAAGAACACCGGGAGTTCGATCCCAGGCCAGTTTCCCTGAGAATGTCCTCCATGAGATAATCCCTGCCATGAGGCAGGTGTGCTTAGCCGTATTCTAATAAGCTTAAAAATAACCTTACATACAAGCTAACGTCTTACCTGCAGCCGTTCTTACAGTACTCCAGGTGTTTCACAACTGCTATATACATCGCGGTTTCGGATATAGGTGTGAATCGCTTAAAAAGGCATGTAAAATACTATGAAGACAAGAAATTGATTATTCAGTTCTCAAAATCTAGTCCTATGAATTGCTTAGTTTTTATATATCACTATGTATTAAGGTTTACTAATCATGTGTACAGTTTTTATAAAATATTCATATATTTTGTTGAATACTTTTTAGGTAAATGAAATATGCCTGACAATTTTCATTGGTCATTGATTTGGTGGTTTTGAAACTGCTATATATAAACAATAGCAACAATAACAAACAATAGCAAACAAACCTAAGCTGCTATAAGAAACAATAGCACTTTCAAAAAACAACAGCTAAACCCAATGAGCAAAAAGGAAAGTCGATCAAATAATTACTTTTAAAAATACGAGAAATGTGACAAAAATTTTTAATAAAACAAATGGATTTTACACCTCTCAATTTCGATTTTATTTTCAATTTAAATTTGCAACAAGATTATTTAATTGTTAAAGATTTTGCACTTAATACTGTGCAGTGATTGTTTGCACTGTTTTTGTACTAATTCCTTTTACTTTTACTTTGCCATAATTGAATATGATATTTGATTTTGCTTTAAATTTTAATTTAAATCAAAATTATTGCCGATAAATTACTGCAGCTTTGAATTGTGCGTGATTGCTTCCGGTTTAACTGAAGTTACTGATGATAATTTAGTTCGTTGCAAATAATTTGTTATTAGGTGAATGCTTGACCAGAGAAGACACCAATTATTTTCCATTGCGAGTGGATTGAAGTTAGAAGATCACTGAAATATCGATTACGTAGTAGAAGATGCCAGGAACTTTCGAAAAATTACAAAATCCTGATAAACGGAACATATCTTTATTACTTGATGATTACTGTATTGGATGGCACATTACAATGGGGTCAATCTGTACCCCATTATTTTGATTATGACATATTACATTTTTAAGAATGAATAAAAGCAGCCGAACAGTTAGCAAGTATAGGCAGCTAAAGAGAAGTCGTTGATGCTTTGATGCTTTGGTTACAAATTCTGGTTTACAGCGGGAATTACTTCCGCTCCTACCAGAGCTTATCACGGAATCCCACGAGGGGCCTCACACATAAGGGCTCATCAGATTGCTCCACCATAAAGGTGTGTACAGTAAGATAAAGTAAAATAAAAATATAAATAAAAAAACATTGAGACGCATTGTCTCTGAAATCTCACTGGAGGGTGAGGATGCGATGACAGAAGACTAGAATTGTCCAATCAGGGGTGTGCTGGGCTACTGAAAGTTTTTTTAAGTCCAAAATTTGCAATAAATTAATACGAATGTTACACGTGTTGATCTTATCTCTGCGTGTTTGCGCTATCTAAGAGAAAAGCTGCAAGTGGCTTGTTATTCCTGTCTTCTTCAAGAGTTTCGTAAGCGAAAATATCTGCAAAGCCAACGGACGTGTCCGGCGTAACTTTATCATAAAATTTAGCATTTATTCTGTTTATTGTTATTAGTAGAAATAAGTTCCACTTTCAGGTCAGTATGCACATTTTTTCTAACGTAGTATGGGGCTCCGGTGATTATCCTGAGGATCTTGTTTTGAATTTTTTGTAGGGAATAGATGTCACTTTTGCTGGCGCTTGTCCAGGTAGACGAGGCGTATGTAAGAATACGCTGGATGAGTAAGGTGTAAATTTGCTTTTTACGTTAAAGTGACCGGAGCTGATCCTTTAGAAGGGACATAATCTCAAGGCTACTCATCACGACTTGATGCGCACTCGTTTGATGTGCGAAGACCACGTGAATGAGCTATTTAACGTGACTCCAAGATAGACATCTTGGGTGACTTACTGGTGATGTTGTCTTTGGTACAAAATTTTCTGATACGTGAGACATGCGACTTCTCTGGATGAACGCGGGTCTTCCATTTAGCGCAGCAGTCCTCGATAATAGGGATTTTTTTTGTAACTTGGAAAAAGCGTGGTTCGGCCGACGAGACTTTATCAGGAGTGCTGTGTCGTCTACACAGCAGGCGAGCAAGGCGTTAGGATCATTGTTAAAGTCCGGAAAATCATTTATGTTTAAAATGGTTAACACTTCCATGTGCGACACCGCTAAGGATGTTTCTGGTACTCGAGATGATGTTTCCTTAGCGGACAGAGAACGTACGATTTTGCAGAAAAGACGGAGCATGAGAATGGTCTCGCGCGGGAAGTCAATTTGAATAAGCCTGTAAATAAGACCTGTATGATACTCGCGGTCAAAAGCTTTGGCCATGTTTAGCATGAGGATGGCAGTACTCATTTTATTGTGCAGCGCGCTTCCGAAGAATTCTGTGATTATCACAAGTTGTGTTGTTGAGGGTTGACTCAGGAGAATTCCTGGGAATTACTGGCTAGGATCTGTACTTAGACAGTCTCAACCACGGGGGTAAAATATCAGGTACTATTGTACCTTATTCTTCACAGGACTAGAACCCGGGTATTGTACCCAGGTTGGGATGAGGCTCGGCAGGGACCGTACTGGTACTGTCTTGTCCGCTCCCTCGGCTCTGGTGGAGCTATATTAAAACAGACAATGGGGAGAGCGTGGGACTATGCCTGTTAACCTAAGGTATGCATCAGGCGTCCCCGCCTTCCGTAAAGTGTGGATAGGCCCTGTATAGTAGGGCGACGGAGCAATACCTGTGTGAGGATATGCAAAGTTCTGGTGCTCCGTTCACTTTTCCCTGTCCCTGTAGATAATCTTTTGCTGAATCCATGCTGTTTTGAAGTTATTACGCTGAGGTAATCCTTAAACCGATTATAGATGACTCTTCCTAGGATTTTACTGAGAGCAGACATCAAGTTTATGGGCCGATAGCTTGTAGGGTTATCATGTGGTCTTCCAGGTTTTTGAATTAGGAAAATAAGTGCATGCTTCCATGTATTGGGAAAATACGAATTTTGCAGGCAGACATTCAGGACGCTGGTTATCTTACTAATAAAACTGACAGGTAGATTCCTCAGCATTTTATTATTAATGCAGTCACTTCCAAGCTCTTTCTTCTGATTTAGTGATCCAATAATATTTTTAATTTCCAGAGATGAAGCAAAGCTGGGAGTATTGCGAGGAGCCGGCGACATAATCCACTTTTCCACAAATTCGGCAATTTCATTATCCGATTTCTGATTGGACAGCTGGGTGTTAACTTTGAACTGTTCGGATAGGTGGTTGGCAAAACGATCCGCCTTCAGCTTTTGAATACGCCCATCCTTGTGCATTCTTGATGGGCCGATTTTGGATTCCAGAATTCTTCAAGTTTTTAATGATTTTCCATATAGATTGGGGTCTAAGAGATTTTTTCGTTCCAGGTGGCCGTTTTATGTTCTTGAATAAGGGTCTTTCTGTTTAGCCTATTGATTGAGGTTTGAACTAAAGGGTCCCATGTCCTATTAAATTCTTTGCGCAGCCTATGCCGAGATTTGATGCCCTCCCTGATGTGGGCCAGGACCTTGTGTTTTTCGAGGTTGCCAGGTTGCCGTCAACAGTCCTGGTAGCTTCCTCTCTGGATTTAGTAAGAAAGTTCGTGAGATTTACTAATTGCTAAATTGATACCTGCTTCTGACTTAAAGGAGCCAATGTTGAACTCTTCGGTGGCTACGATGTTATGGAACAAATCCCAGTCCGTGATTTTAATTGGAGGAAGATCCCTGCTATTCTGGATTCCCAAATATGCTAGGATCCTAACACGGTCAGATGAGAATTCGTTATGAACAGAGAGGGCCAAAGGAATACTTACAGTGGTGATAATGTTAAATCGAGAAATACGCGGCACCATTGTTAAATAGAGAGAAATAATCCTTTTAAACCTTAGGGGTTTTTACTACTTTTAACTCTTTAAAATTTTAACTCATACTCACTCCCTCTAGGTGCCGGACAAACTAAACTTAAAATAAACCCTACTAAGATGAACTTGTTAGAAAATAGAGGAAGGAACTAATTGGTTGATCTGACTCATAATAATATTAAGTATAACTTTTCTTAAAGCAGTTAATTCACACATAGCAAGACAAAGCAAATTCTTCTTAATAAACTTAACCTGAAAAGGAAGCTGGAATAAATCTTCTCTGGAACTCGGTAAAACTAAATACTAAATCTCAACCAAGCATTTCTATAATTCACTCATTTTAAAATAAACTCAAGAATAATTCATATTCATTTCATAGCAAAAACCTCATAAGCACCAGAGAAGAAATATTCAGACACCAATCAATCAGTTCCGCTACTAAAAATCAAGCACTAGATTTAACTGTCCTGGCACCTAAAAGTCATTTCAAATTCTATCTTAAAACACATTCAAAGTATCATTAATAAGTGGTTAGTACACATTTGCTAAAACAGGGCGCGTTGTGAGAACCCTAAAATGCATGAACATTTTTCAATAACCCCAAGCAAAAATAATCTCCATGTTTCTTAAAAGCCTCCCGGCTCAAACAAATGGAGTGACTGAACAGACCAACTACATACACACAAAAAAACAAATGCAAGTAATAACATATAATCAAACTCATTTATTAATTATCTAGGATAAGTTTATGGGAGACCTGGCCAGACTACCCTTACATACAAATGCAATTAATATTCCACATTAAATTTCTCCAAGAGTCATTTATCAAGATAACAATTTTTTTTTGTTTAACACAATAACGGTTACTTAGAAATACTGAAATACATTAAATTAATCATTTAAAACAACTTCTATAGAAATTACAATTTACATAAACTTCTTATTTTTGACAATAACTTTCCCCCTTTATTTTTTCTTATTTTTCAATTAAATTTTCCTCTTTCTCCCCAGATTAAGCAAGAACAGTTTAAATTAAATTACAAAAAAAAATATAATCTTATGAAAAAACTCACAGTTGACTTTCGGGATCATCATGATAAGAAGCTATAGGCTGCAGAGGAATTCCGCCGTTGAACTGGATCTTGGTAATGAGCTACAATAAAGTCCACGAAAAATGACCTCTTGTAGAACTTCAAAGATGAAAAAAAAAACCGGCAATCAATATTCTAAAACATTAAAGTTGAAGGAGAAACCGCTGCAGATGAATTCCGCCTTGAACTGGATCTTAGGTAATCAAATTCAAAAAGCCCACGAAAAATGACCTCTTGTAGAACTTCAAAGATGAAAACTCGGCAATCAAAATTCTAAAACATTAAAGTTGAAGGAGAACCTCCGGGTACAGAACGATGATACTTTTCCTTCTCACGAACAGAGAGCTTCATTTAGGTACGAGCCCTTACACTTCCGTTTTACGGGAAAACCCGCTTCAAACTCGGAAGAGTTCGCTCTGAGTTCTACTTCTCGCAAATTAGAAGAAAATTCTCTATTAATCACATCATGCCGCATCGCAAACGTGAGCCACCCGTCGGGGTACAAGTGCAGCATCGCAAATCTCCTCAGCTAAAAGCCGAGTTCGTCCGCAGAACGCTAGCGCCAGCCACCCAAGCCCGGGTAGGCCTGGCCGCAGGCCAAAGGCCCTCTCTGCTAAATATTCAACTCCAAAAACTCGAAGACTCTGGTAAAAACTGACTTCAAAACTCGCGCAACAACCGAGGAAAACTCGGTTTCTCCTCCCACCTACAATTATAGGTCCAAAGTTACACATAAAATTAAATTCTTGCCAATCCGAGACTTTTCAATATAATTTAATAGGACAAGTTCAAACCCCCAAACGAATCAGAACTAAGTCATTGTCTACAGTAGCACCTGCGAAAAACTGGGAACTAAACATTCGACCCCCTCTGCTAACAAGCGAAAAATATAAGAAACAACAAAAACTGCCCATTCAAAGATTCAATTTACAACTTCCACCGAGGCCATAAAACCAGGCGACATCACAGCGGGACGCCCGACAACAGTCTTCACTTTCAGCTTGGTAACAAAGACAAGAGAACCACGATATATTATTCAATGTTGCAACTGTCATCTTAAAAAGGCATTTCCCACAGATGTTACTTCCGTTAGAAGACGCTCCCCTCTCTGCGTTAAAATTGACCGTTGAAGGAAAAAATAATTGCTTAATGATTTTAAGTACACACTTTCCAAATATATATATTCATACGCTCTTCACAATTTCGAACTTAAAAAAAACCAAATACAAATACAAATAAAATACTTAAATAATTGATTACTTAAATCATTAAAAACACTTAAATTAAAAGCACAGAATTCGCGACACAACAATAATATCAGGCCTTCTATTGCTTACATTCGGCCGATAAGTAGGCTCATCAGGAAAGTGGAGAAAGACTGGATTAGTGGTGACGTAAAGATGGATCACGGTCTCATAGCAACCCCAGACAGAGTGCTTAGCGTTAATATCTCCACAGAGAATCGTTGGTATAGAAGAATTTAAAAGTATCCGTATGAGTGTCCGTGTGAGTTGCACTGAGAATATTTCCAGCGGGTGTAGATTGTGCAGAAGACAGTGCGTCCCAATCTAGGAAAAGTAATATACACTTTTAAGGCTTCATAAGCACTAGACTTGTCCGCCAAAATAAAGCAAGAATCCAGAGTTCGTTTCACATACATCACAGCCCCACCGCCACGGTGATGAAGCCTGTCGCTTCTGTATGAGGCAAAGTTCGCTAGTCTTAGGCTGTGTGAGGGCGTGGCATGAGATTCCATGATCATGCAGACTTCGATGTTGTGCACAGTTAAAAAATCCTGTAACTCATGTAATTTTGTGGGGAGGTTGTTCGCGTCCCATATACCAATTTTCAATGGGGTGCAAATGAAGTTAGTGCAATTATCTGTGATTTATTGTCACGTTTTTGGCTGAATTTTCGTCTGGCTTAGAGACCGAAAGAGCTTGCATAATATCCGCAATCGGTCTTGGGCTTCTTCCAGTTTCTGTGTTAACACAGTCACTTCCGCAGACGTCACAGTTTGCTTGCACATGGTGCTCTTCTATATAACTCTATCTGCGTAGGTGACCCCAGGGATGACTTTGGCAGATCGCATTTTGGGATAATATATACAACCTTTGAAGCTTGCAATATGTTCTTGTCCACAGCTGGCGCAGTATGGGGCCCCCGAGGAAGGTTTAAAACAGTCCCTAGACTCATATTCTCCTTCGCATTTAACTCAGCGGGGTGTGTGTTTGTAGCTGGCCTGCGCATGGAAGAATTTTTGGCAGTGGAAACATTCCGTTGGCCCCGTCTGCCCTTCTATCTTTCGACCGTGATCCTGAGTCGCATCAGAAATTCCAGATTAAAAAGCTCCCTCCTTTTTTCAATTCGTTGTAGTAGGACTAAAACGAGCGGCATCTTGACTATTTCTGGGCCTCTCCGTCTAGTAAGCTGGATGACTTTGTTTACCTGGTAACCAAGCGTTATCAGCTCTTCATGAATTTCCACTGTATTGGAGGAACTGGGTAGGCTTCTGATCACAGCCTTAATGTCCTTGTCACAAGATAGTTGATAGGTGAGGTACTTAATTGCTTTACTGTCGAGTAGGGCGGTCACTTGATGATGAGCGGTAATGGTGAAACCTTTGATGTGGAACTCATTATGCGCTTTCATTCGTGCTTTGAAGTCTTGCAGCTTTGCATCGTCTAGAATTTTTGTGATTTGACTCCATGTGAATGTGGAGGCCTTAATCACAACTAGAGGAAGCTCCAAGCTTTGCTTTGGAAATTCAAAGTTATAATTATGTGATTCACGTGAGTTTTGTGCAGGCTCCTGATTAGCTGGCTCAGCGATGGCTGTGCTTGGCTTCTCCTTGACAGCGGGCCGTTGGGTCGGGATTTCTTCCTGTGTTTTACATGGCTTGTTACCAACAGAAATTAATTTCTGTGGCAGTGGGTGTAAATTCATGTATTTTGCAATTTTCGACTTATTGTTTTGCCTCCTTTTTCGAGAAACAGCCTCTTTCAGAGGGGGAAATTCATCATCAGTAGGAGTGGGCTCCTCGGTTTTATCTTGCAGTGCAGAGAAGCGGTTGCTGGCTCTTATTACTGGAACTGGGAGAGGAAATTCGACGAAATTTACGCTTGTTGTGCTGTTCCTGAAAATCATGTTTTTCATCCAGTTATCAGCAGTGTCCTCAGTAGCAGTATTGGTGGAAGCAGCTTGCAAGGCATCATTTCAGGGTCTTTGTTCACCGAGTCCGTAATTATATAAAAATGCTTGATTTGTTGCAGAAAATCCTTAGCAAGAACTTTAATCATGGAGCTGAGGATCCATTAAGTGAAGGAGTCTTCTTCACTCAGGGCAGAGGTTTTGCTAAGCTCACTAATCCTCTTGTAGTCAGCAAATAATTTCCGGATAACATCCATGATAGCAGAGTACAAACGTCGGCAACCTTACTAGCAGTAACAGTCCAAGAAAGCAGCCCTTAAAGCAAGCTAGGCCGTTTTACAGTACCAAGAACCGAAGTTCAGGTACAAACCTACTATAAGTACCTGAACAGCAGAAACAAGTAAAAACAAGTTCTAAAAAAAGAGAATAGCCAAGATGAGAGGATAACTCAATCAAGTCGCGAACGAGAATCCAGTAACTGGTCTTACTCAGTCGAGCCTCTCACATCAGAAGTCAAAACGACTGTATCTAGAGAAGGCGTATGTACTTGCAGTACTATTTATAAGCTTGGAAATGTTTTAGTTGTGGATAGCGATTGGGCAAAAGTTTACAGCAATGCGGATAATGTAAGGACAGAGTGCGGAACTGAAGGGGGTTATACTTACATTTAAATCAGAAATTTAAAGGTCTATTGTCAATTTATTCCGCTAAGTTTTAATTTGCTAATCAATTTTTCTCCATATATATAACATAAGAAATATGTTAGGAAAAATACTAATATTAACTTGCAAAGGTGCCTTAATTTTTCAATCTAATTTGAATATTTCGCCTCTCCATCCTTCCCATAATGATGGTGATGCAGATAATTCGGAACTAAAGGCCTAATTGTAAACCATAACTTTTCAACTAGGTTTTCACACTGGAATATGCCACACTTGCTTTTTGCTGCTACATTTGCTATTTAGACACTTCTGCGCTGCTCGCTTCTTACGGCAACGTATCAAAAATATCAAATTTCTGAAACAGGCACGATTTGTGTGTTAACTTATTTGTGGCCGCAATTCTCCATCTAAATCATTACCTCTGTATTTGTGCGTGTATGGCTTTGCAGCTTTCCTTGCGCAACAATAAAACTGTATAAGTAAGTACTCATATAAGTCCGGTAAGTAACAGGAATTTGTTCTCTGTCGCACTGTGTCTGTTCTTTCGCATACCATGTCCATTTTACGAAACTGTTTCTACATCACGTGTTGGCAAACCCTGTACAAAGATGTTTTTGCCTTCGCATATTGTTAAACTACATAATGCTAAGCATGTAACTAATCCTTTTGCACATCCAGCATCAAACAGTTGTCTTAATTTCTTACTGCACAATACATCTTCGCGTATGCACAAGTTGCCACCAATAGGAGGCAAGGATCAAAGGTCCTATTAATATAACCATTCACAGTCCCCCAAAACGTAAGAGCATAGCCTCGTCTTATGGGAGAATACAGAAACTGTCCTATTACTTAGTATCAAAAACTGTGCATGGCAAACCCGCGGGCGAGAGCTAACACGGGGGACCAACATTTTAACAGTGCAACACTCCAGGTGATTAACTCATGAGGCACTGTTTCTATTTCTGTACTGTGTAATATTTATAAAGACTTCTTTTAAGTCCTCTATGTTTCTATTGGAAGGTTTGGTTCGGTTTATGTAATTATGGCAAAGCCTCGAGGGCTATCTGCCTAGAGGGAGAGACGCCTTCGTGCAGGACCCCCTTTCTAAGGGAAACTCTATCGTATAGATTTTACACATTGGGAAAAACCACGAAATGCAGCCAGCTCTTTCGCGGGATTCGAACCTCGAAACGAGCTACCAGTACTGAACGACTTTACCGCCCGGCCGCTGGTGAGCTTTTCTGTTGGCCTTTCTTTCCTCGCCTACCGTTCTGAGTTGTGGCCAATAGCCTTTTGCCGTTGTAATAGGGCTGGCATATATAGAGCAGGGACGACCTAAGGGATAATCATACTTCATGTTATTTTTAGCGATTGATGGTAAGAAATGTGAGAGTCACTATACATCTTCTCGTTTTTGTCCTAGTAGTACACATGTTCCCTAAGCACTTATCCCTAAGCACTTTTGTTCCTGTTTTTATTTTGTTTTCGTTAATTCTTATTAAATTTCATTAATTTTTCGTTCTTTTCGTTTCTGAATTTAGTCTTAATGGGTTTCTTCTATCTTTTCAGTTGTAGGATAGGACCACCAGCGGCCGAGCAGTAAAGTCGCTAAACACTAGTAGTTCGGTCCGAGGTTCGAATCCCACGAACGAAATAGCTGCATGAGCGTTTCCTTGGTTTTCTCCACGTGTATACGAGCCAGTTTCGATTAGAAAGTCTTCCAAGATGGCATCCTTTCCCTTAAGCAGATAGCCCTCTAGTTTCCGTAATCACATAAACCGAACCAAAACCTTTGTAACATAACATGCACCAAACAATTTTCTCTAGACCGATATATGCGCCAACTTAATGCTTTCATCAAGAAAATATGCTTTTGCAATCAGCTCATTTCGAATGCGATAAATTTTCGAAATATAAAAAATACACATCTCTTAGATTAGTTATTTGAAAAAACAAAGCTCGAAATAGAATGATACACTTTAAAAACTTTTTATTGATTTGAATTTATTATTGATTTTATTAATTTGAAAACGAGAACACTGTTGTAAAAGTTAAAAATAATTCATTTAATTTAATAGAGCCCAAAATGGAAAAGTTGGAGCATATATCGTTCTATAGAAAAGAATTTGGCATGTATTGTTTGATAATGGAAAGCTCATTTTCCTTCCTTTTTTATACAAAATATCGCTTGTTGTTTTAATTAAAGAAATATCCTTTCTTTTAAGAAAACATTATGAAAATCCTGTAAAAGAGATTATTTTTAAAGTTCAAAGGCACAAAAGTTTTTTGGTGACAAAATATTTAAATGCAGTTAACGTAATAAGGTGAAATGTTGTCTACTTAATGAATGTTGCCCTGAAAAACATGTTGCATTTTCTGTATAGTTTAAATCCCCTTTTAAATTAACATTTTTAACGTATTCAGTGTTCATTAAAACATATAAATTCGTTCTTGGATAGCAGTTTTATGCTTTAGTTGTTTGATGAAATGTTTGAAAATATAGAATAATTTTTTTCCACCCATTGAGCCAATGATTCTGATTTTTTCTGTTACAGAACGACACGCTCCTAACTATATGTGCCAATTTGGTACTTCCGGGGACACGCTGTGGTTACCAGTGCTAAAATGTTTGATTTGTACTTATGTGAATTCATGTGCAGGTGCCGTAATAAAGATTTGGTTTAGCTTGGTTTATGGGATTACAGCAAAGTCTCGGGTTCAATAGGAAGTTCTTAATAAGCATTTATTTCGATTTTGTTTATTGAAATACCTAAGTTAAGAGATATATTTCTTATATTCAGAAACGTTTTATACCACAGTCGAAATGACCTGTTGAAGAAAACATGTTTCCTTTCCTTTATCTTTCCAGAGAAAACTGTTTGCCGTATGTTGTTCTATATCGAGAAAAAAAAAACTATTTAGACTGTGCTGTCTCATACCGAAAACGATCCCGGAACTAGCTTGAAATATAGGATATAATAAAATTTGATGCGAAATTTTTATAATTCAATTTCGTAGATAAATTACCGTATTACGTACTCAGGCAGCTAATAGAAATTAATTGTGTGCAGTCTATCATGTTTTTCGAAGCAGAAAACATGGAATATCAATTGCGCCCTTACCTGGTCCGAACCGTGAATATTCTAGCCGCAGCTGGATACGTCAACACCCAAAAAACGTTTGCAGGAAAGTATGGATTGGATTGGATTATTTGGAAGCATTTATTGTATTGGAGTATTTATTATTATAAGGAAAATTGGTTTGTATCTACGTTACTCACAGGTAAAGGCACAAAAATTGTCATGCAGCCAAGCCTGTTTGCCAGGAAATGAAGAAAGGTCGAGCTCCAATTTCAGCCATGTTAGTATTCGGCATTTGATGAGCAGGGATCCCTCCTTGCCTTGTATTTATTGCTAAATAAGAAAGATTTTCTTATTATAGATATTATCTTTTTTTTAATCTGTGTTCCACTTCTTTCTCTTCATACATATCGAAAATGAGTTTTTTTATCAAGGATATAATAGTCTTTATCGTTATTACTGTGTATCAATCCCAGAAGACTGATTGAATGCCATAAATGAATTTATTTAAGATACCCACTTTGTATTAGAATTAACCAAAACTCTTTTAAACTGCGAGATGAGCCGTAGTCGCCTTCATGGAAACACTTTGTTTCGTGTGACAAGAGATTAAAGCAGAACTGTATATATACCTGGAATCCTTTCCTGCAGTTAATTACGTGGGAAGATGCAGTTTAAAAGCACATTCAAAGCACCTGTTCTTAATAAGGTATGATATGGCTTAGTTAAAACTGTATAAACAGGAGCGCTTAAAGGTGGGGCGGATGCAAGTTTAATAATGTACTTAGTGTCCAGGCGAAAGGAATTTACATTACGGAGTTGCCTACTTGGGCATGTAATCACTTTCGTTTTCATATGACGCAGACCATCAAATTACATTAGCATTTATACAATTTGTTAAAAATTATATATGCATCTCGTTTTTTAAGAAAATCATTTTGGATGAAACGGGAATAAATTAAATAGTTTTCTCGGACACTTTAAATTGAATATAGCGAAGCATACAAGGGTTGTTTCGTAAGGGAAGTTGTGTAGACCTTTCTGGGGGAAATGAGTTCATATTCGAGCAGCACTTAAAAAAAACTTGAAAGCCAGCTATGCAGCGCTCGTTTGCCTGGGTTTAAACCCAGGTCGAATTATCAATGTTCAGTTGTCTTAATCATTCGGCCACTGACAGAGACAAATTAACTGTATGCTCAGAACTAAATTTAATTTAACAGAAATCATTAACTTAGCATTTTGTAAGATAATAAATGTAAATACACTCACGTTTGTGAAAATTGCAACACCAAGAAGGAATCGTCATAATTGAATGCAATTTAATACACAGTTGAGTGGTAGTGGTACAAATAAATGATTAAATGTTCAAAGCAAACAAACAAGAACAAGGATCAGAATC
>KK118372.1:0-57105 GCA_000611955.2 Stegodyphus mimosarum | reverse complement strand
CACACGAGAGGCTACTGCACGATACGACAATCCAGCTTCACGAAGGCCGATGATTCTCCCTCGTTCAAACTCTGTAAGTTGTTCAAATCTCGCTCTCTTTCGTCGACGAGGCATAAGTACAGATTGAGTTAACGTTTACCACTAGCAGATAACCATCGATAACCATACACGCCTCGCTACAGCCGTCTATTTATTCGGATCCATCAGCCGTTCAGAGGGCGCTGCTCAGCATACGCATGCGCTACGGATTTGCAATTCTAATCATTTGCATATCATGCGCTACTTTGCATTTCCTGAAAATTTCAGCTCACTCGCGTATGTCCTTCATGGTGTTGCAATTTTCACAAACGTGAGTGTATATATCCTGGGTGATGCTGGTTGTGAAGAGGATATAAAAACACTTCCATTTTTATGTACGCATTGAAGACTAGACTCTCGGTTTTATGAAATTTCACGGATCCGTTAAAATAGTTATATATGGGAATTGCATTGAAAACAGGTTAACTTGCTCTCATTTGTATCTGTTAGAGTTTTCGAAAGATCACTAATTCATGTTTGCTCCACAACCGTGCTTTAATAGAATTCCGTAGAAACCACAGAGAATTAATCTAATTCTCTTCTGTCAATTTTAGTTCAGTCAAGACACAAGCATCCACTTGTTTTTCCAATTTTTTCTTTGTGATGCACAAATAAGTATATTCTCTTTATTCAGTAACACATAGACATTAAAATCTGTTGAATGGAAAAACGAATAATCCTTTTAGCAGTAGAGAATGGACGCAAATGAAAAATATCGAAATTGAAGGATTACTTTGTTACACAAGTTTAATATTTTCTACATCTTAGTGTATAGGATAACATGATAGGAGTGCTAATCCTACGTGGAGGATCTCCTGGAGGAAATTAGCTCATATTCACGTTGCAGATGAAGAAAAATCATAAAAACGTTTAACATCTTTTTTTTAACCCACAAGCGGCAAAGCAGTAAAATCACTGAACATTGGTAGTTCCAACCTGGTTTCGATTCCAGGCGAATGAGCTGACTGCATGGGCATTTTCGTAGTTTTTCCCCGAGTGTAATGTGTATGCAAGCAAGTTTCTCTTAGAAAGTCCTCCGCGAAAGCATCCTTTCCCTAAGGCAGATAGCCCTAGTATGCTTTTCCATAATCAAATAAACAAACCATAAAAACTTTTCTGCAGCCAATCCATTCGCCTCAATTTTATTTGTTCAGCGTTCGTATTCATTTGACCACTGTGAGCAAATAATAGCAAAACATGGAAAGCTTGAGTTCGTAAAAAAGAAAGGAAAGAAAGAAAAAGGGAAAAAAACTTAATTTTAGTTTCTAAACTGGAGCAATAATTAGCTCTAGTTTCATAGGATACTTTCAGAGACCAATGCCGTAGAAATTCGTAAAAATGCAGAGAGTAAATTGGAGTTTCGTAAAAATATGAGCCCATTGTAGTTTGTTCAAACTAAATAAGTATTTCCATGTAGCTCATCATTTAATTGGCTCAATAGACATAATGAAAATTAGCAATACTGGCATATCATTAACAAGTTTTTATATGTGCTTAATTACCTATTTTATACGAGTAGCTAACTATTTTACACCTATTTTATATATATTTGTATCAATAGCAAACGTCTGTTTATTATTTCTTTACAGAAGACTATTGTTTGCTATTGCTTCAAAAAGAATCATATTGTTGCTGTTGTTTCAAATGTTTCAAATGGCTGGACACTAGCAATTTAATTCTTTCTTACAGAATGGCCAATACCCATCAGTCATTTTCCCTGTAAGGTTTATCCTAAGTTTATTAATAGTTATTGTAGGTTATACCTCTTTCCTATTTATTCTAATTTTAGCTTATAATGTCCTACCAGAAGGTAATTTCAAAAACGCAATGAATGCAAATGAGTAAGAGTACTATTTCAGCCGATGTTTCGCCGACTTCGAGAGAGAGATTCTAATTTTCCTGACTAGCGCGCGTTTGCCATTTGCCTACATTCTCTATTAGCTACTACGCTCCGACATACTTTAGACTCTTACTTGGCTTCGCCGATTTAATCAATATTTAGGGGCCAACTACTTAGGATTCTGATAGCTTCGGCTATACCTTTCAGATAGCTTTAGTTAAGCTTAGTTTAGTTTAAATTCATTATTATTTAAGTTCAAGCCCAAGTGGAGGCTTTGTGTATACTCGAGTTAGGAGTTGATTGTATTTATTCTGAGAAATAAAGGGTAGTTAACCCTTCTTAAGGCTTACGTGTTTGTTCACACACTTGTTATTACTACTTAAGCTTGTTATTACTACACACTTAAGCTTGTTATTACTTGTTATTACTTATGTTACTAAGTTATTCGCTAGTCAGTGTTCTTGGGGTTCTAAGATAGAACATTGGATTAAATAAGTAAAACCCCACATTTGGCGCCCGAAGTTGTTCTTAACGAACCATGCCGCTAGGTAGTGAAGATTTGTCTTTGACACCTCCCACCTTTCAATTACCTCAGCCACAACAAACCCCATGTAGGGATTCGGATTTATCATGGAAACTATGAGAGCGGCGATGAAGCCAACAGCAGCTTTTGATGGAAGAAGATCCGGAATGACTTTTCTGGAGCAGCTGGATCTACACTTCACGTTATATCCTGTGAACCAGCCGCAAAGAATCATCATCGCTACGTCGAACTTAAAAGGTCAAGCCCTCAGCTGGTACAAGAATATTAGCAAGCGTTAGTTGGGGGTCCAGGATCCGAAATATATACTTGTCAAAATTTTAAAAATTCCCTATTGAAAGCATTCCCAGTTGTAAGAGACTGCGCAAGACTGGAATCAGAATTATTCAGTAAATATCAAACTAATGTTGACCAGTTAGCGGACTTCATCTTAAGAAAGATCCGTATTGTCAAATTATTATATGGAAAAAGGCCCGACAAGGAAATCATTGAAATAATTTTGCCGCGGTTGCTTCCGTCAATTCAAGATTTTCTTGAAGTTAGAAATCCGATCCACTGGGAAGCTTATTCGAACTAGCTGTCAAATTTCAGAGTAGGTGAACAGCCGGAAACGCGCGTGCGCATAATTTTAGGCAGTATTCAAGGTTTCACGCCCAGACGAAACATCAAGTTCAGCAGAATTCCTATCGGCAAGAGGGGAAAGTGGCAAAGCCGGATAAGAAGAAAGCTGGTAGGACCAAAACATGGGGAAATAAAAAGCAATTGGACCAAGGGATTGAAAAGAAAAAATTAAACTAGTCATGGTGACCAGAAGGAGGGTGAAGTCACCGTGTCAGAAGGTAAATCCCTCAGAAATAAAACTGAATACGGTAGTCGTACAAAATTTGGCCTTGCCAGAAATCCAGATACTACTAAACGACGTCCCTACGACCACCTTATTGGATACCGGGGTTCAATGAAGCTTCCTGTCGCAGAAGATTTTAAAGTATTTTCGTCGTTATACGCTGTTTAATACAACGCGACAAAGCGTGATTGCTGCCCAAGTCAAACAGTGTGCTTGGGAAAAGTGGAGCTGCACGTCCAAATAAAAAAATTAGGTTCAGAAAATCAATTTTCTCGTAGTAAAGAATTTATTAACCGCAGTCATATTGGGGGTTGATTTCTTACGCGCAGCTTGCGCAAAAATTCATTTTAAAGATTCTACCTCACAGATCAAGATGGACAAAATTCAAGAAGAAAAAACCGCAGTCCCGGAGGTGAATCTAACTCACCTCAAAGAAGGAGATAAAGAAAAAATTCAAGAGTTGGTAAGAACTTTTCCTCAATTATTCGATGAAAAACCTGGCTTCTGCCAGATTGTCTCTTATAGCATCGACACTGGTATTGAGTCCCCAGTTCGTTCAAAACCGTACAAATATGAAAGGGTGAAGGAAGACATTCTCGAGCAACACATTAAGAAAATACTCGAGGATAAGAAATTTACGCCAAGTACCAGCCCCTATGCTAGTCCAGTAGTTTTATATAGAAAGAAGAATGGACTGCCCCCCGCAGATCCGAACGCATGAAGATTCGCTACTGATTACCGAAAATTGAATAGCATAACAAAATACTTCACGTATCGCCTCCCGATAATATATGAAATTATAAGAAAGATTCGTTTGATGAAATATATGGCTACACTAGACCTGACGTCAGGATATTTTCAAATTGCGGTAAAACTCGAGGATGTCTAAAAACAGCTTTTATTACAAAGTCAGGCATGTATGCCTTTTTGAGAATGCCGTTTGGCTGAAGCGGAGCTCCAGCTACATTTCAAAAAGTTACGGATATTGTTTTAAGGCTAGTCTTGGGAAAAAGTACAGTCGTCTATCTCGATGATATTACTGTGACTGGAGAAACTCTAGAGGAACACATTAAACATTTAGAGGAAGTTTTTTACATTATTAAATGAAGTGGGCTTATAAATTAATCCTAAAAAGGACAAATTTGCCGCCAAGGAAAAGAGGTACCTCGGCTATAAAATCTCGAAAACCGGTATCGAAACTGACAACTCTAAAATTTTAACAATCAAAAGTTATCCACCTCTAAATACGGCCATGAAATTATCATCCTTTCTGGGAATGTGTTTCTATTATAGAGTATTCTTTAAAGATTTTGCAAAGATAGTTGAACCCTTACTGGTGCTTAAACGAAAAACGAATAGGTTCACATGGACAGCGGAGGCGAACACGGCGTTTGAAGAATTGAAACACGCCTTAATTAACGCCCCTGTTCTTAAATTACCGGAAGGGGATCAAAATTTGGAAATTGCAGCAGACGCGTCAGACTACGCAGTTTGCGCAGTTCTTTCCCAAAATGGGCAGCCAATAGCATTTTTTAGCAAGACGCTTAATCAAACTCAACCAAATTATACCGCAACTGAGGAGGAAACCCTCGCGGTCCTATTAGCGGTGCAAAAGTTCCGTGTGTGCTTTGAAAATGCCCCAATAACTGTGTATTCAGATCACGCGGCAGTTGGTCACCTCTGGTAAAAGTCTCTTTCCCCGGCTCATATGTTGGACATTAAAACTGCAAGAGTTTAATTTAATAATAAACACTCGCCGGGGAAAGAAAATGTAGTTGCAGACGCACTATCAAGGATAAGGATCGATGAAGACGGAACTACAATTAAATGTACGATGCTAACTGCGAAAATATTGAATACCGGGAAACAATAACAGCCGAATTAAAAACGGACCCACAATTTAAAGACATTTACGCTTATCGGGAAGATCCCGAAAATTTTGAACGTGTAGACTTAACGGCTATTCGCAATAGGGTGGCCCATTATGAAGTTATTGATAAATTGCTCTTTTACACGAAAACAACCAACGATCAAGAACTGCGACCGGTAGTCCCAATGAGTCTACGCTTAAGTATACTAGAAGAGCTCCACGATTCTAAATTAGGAGGCCATCTTGGTGTTAGGAAAATACTGCAAAGGGTCCGCGAAGCGGTATATTTTTCGCAGTTACGGCGTTCTGAGGACGTATGTCAGGTCATGTCATTTGTGTCAGTTAATTAACGACGTTAATTACAACCCAACTGGGTACTTAAATAGCATAAAAACCACTTTCCCAAATGAATTGGTTGGCATTGATTTGCTTGGTCCCTACCTTAGAACAAAAATTAATAAAAATAGATACTTGTTAACCATCATTTCTCAAAATGGGTGGAAATAATTCCCCTTAAACGGGCTTCAGCAGAAATAGTAGCAGATTCGTTTCTAAATAAATATATTTTAAAATACGGGGCCCCAGTAAAAGTAATATCATATAATGCTAGGCAATTCGTAAGTAATTTATTTGAAAATCTGTGCACAGGCCTTGGCATACGCCATCTAAAAATGGTACCTTATAGAACGCAATCAAATATTGCGGAACGCATAAATAAGAATATATTTAAAATCATTCGGGGATATGTTAAGAATTATCATGACCGTTGGGACAGCTGTGTCAATGAATTAGGCTTTGCCTTGAGAACAGCAAAACATAATACCACACAAAAGACCCCCGCAGAATTATTCGTAGGAAGAAAATTTTTAACTCCACTGGATAAGCCATTTTGCGTTCAAAAAAGACAGGAAGAGTTTAAATTGAAAGATATACAGTAAATTATTAATGAGGCCGTCAAAAATTCTAATGCGGCAAGGTCGAAACAAAAAGTTTATTATGATAGAAAAAGAGACGCGAGGTAGAATATACAATAGGCCAGAAAGTGCTAAAATTAAAAAATTCTTTATTATCTGTACTCGGAAATAGGGTACCCAAATTTGAGCCCAGGTTTGATAGGCCGTTCATTATCGAGAAAATTAAATTTTCTACGCTTTACTTAAAGGCGGAAAATGGACAGCAAACAATTGCTAACATGGACCAGCTGAAACCGTAGTCGTACGGATTTTCTAGTCTTAAAAGATTTATTGCATGTTTCTGGGAGCGCGACAAGAATATTGATTTCGCCGTCGCCGAGCAGGGATCCCCCAGCAACAAAAAGAAAATAAGCGGATAACACTGCAGAAAGTACCGTCAAGCGAACGCAACAGCACCCACACGGTTCAGGCCCAGCGAGAATGAAGAAAACAAAACAGACAAAAGTTCCCCTTCAACAGAAGCCACCGCCGAAGGGAAAGCGGAAAAGGCTCATGGAGAATAATCAAAGTAAACGTCCAACTCCAGAACTGAAGCCAACTTCCTCGAAAGAAGCCACAGGAATATGGCAGCCAAGATCTACGAAAAGAAAACAACCCAACGACGCAAGATTCATCCCTTTTCAGGAAACCAGGAAAAACAAGAAAAGATGGAAAGATTTCAAGGGAAGATCCGTATACTACAAGGCAAAGAGGAAGCCAGAGTTCCAGAACCCTCAACCAACGAGAAATAATAGGATAACAACAGAAAAAATGAAATGTCTTGTGAAAAATTTGACTAACATAGTTTCCTTCCAGATAATTTATGAAAGGACCAAGACTGTGTAAACAGAGAAGCAGATGTTTATCCAAGTCAATTTGGAAAACGATGAATGTAAAATTCTTAGTTTTAGTATAGCTTTAGATATTGTGTAAAGTTGGCCCTAAACAGGAAAAGTTTTTATAATGAATTCAAGAAAGCACTATTGCTACAAGTTTAAAACTTTGATGAAAAAGAGTTTTGTAGAATTTACACTCTTAAACAAGGTCGTTTTGAGACCTTATTCTTCGAGTAGTTAAATTCTGGTAAGAAAAGATGTAAGGTTTATCCTAAGTTTGTTAACAGTTACTTTAAGTTATGCCTCTTTCCTATTTATTCTGATTCCAGCTTACACTTTCCTACCAGAAGGTAATTTCAGAATCGCAGTTAATGCAAATGAGTAAGAGTACTGTTTAAGTCGATATTTCCCCGACTTCGAAAGAGAAAGTCTGATTTTCCTGACTAGCGCGCGTTTGCCATTTGGCTACATTCTCTCTTAGCTACTACGCCCGGCCATACTTTAGGCCTTTGCTTGGCTTCACCGATTTAATTAATATTTAGGGGCCAACTACTTAGAATTCTGATAGGTTCGGCTACATCTTTCAGATAGCTTTAGTTAAGCTTAGTGTAGTTTAAGTTCGTTATTATTTAAGTTCAAGCGCAAGTGGAGGCTTTGTGTATACTCCGAGTTAGGTGTTGGTTGTATTTATTCTGAGAAATAAAAGGTAGTCAATCCTTCTTAAGTCATACGTATTTGTTCACATACTTAAGCGATTATTCGCTTACTAGTGTTTTGTGGGTTTCAAGGCTTTGAACACTAAATTAAATAAGTCAAACCCTACATTTGGCGCCCGAACTTGTTCTTAACGAACCATACCGCTAGGTAGTGAAGATTTAACTTCCTCCCAGTGCCTTCAAGGGAATTAACCACTACAGGCAGCGACATGACATTGTTCCTGATGGCGCTTTTGCAGCCTATCTGTTTCGCTTTGGATTGCACCACACAAATTCATGTATATGCGGCTCAACAGGCACCATCTATCACTACATATTCGAGTGCGAAATCACCAGAGGTATGGCTAAAACAACTTCAAGAGAAAAAACTACTAGGAAACAAACTTAAAACTCTCAAGGACTACCTGTCAACGAACTGTTCAAATCTAAAGGAAATCTGGAATCATTTTTTTTAAAAAAAGCTCTCATAACAGATCTAGCAGCTGAGTGGTGTTATAATGAACTTAGCATTTTCTAGTCCCATCTTCAAGTTTTCTGTACCAGTGACCGCTCTCAAAATGTACTGTAAATAAGTGAATAACACAACTGACTACTATGAATGTGACGAGCAAATATAACACAGGAACTCTGCAAATATGTGAACAGCATATGTGATGTACATTAATATACCGAATTGATATTATTCAGTATAAAAGTTATCTGAGTAACTTCTTATATCCAAGTTACCACTGACTTCTAGAGTAAATGTTCTCTGTATACTCAGAATTACAATGCAAAAAACATTGGTAAAATCTTCATTCAGCACAGTCAAATTCTTGACAGGGTCCATTTAATAACCACAAGTCACAAATACTCATCTTCCGAAGTAACTGTATGAGTTCCGCTACAAATTTTAATATTTCATAGAGATTTTGGCTGGGCCTAGCGATAAGAGATTGCTCCACCAAGACTGCAAATGCTCATAGTCATATTACTGGTGGTACAACAACTCAACTAGCGGTAAGTAAGTACTGAGTATTGTTGGTAACTGTATATTACTTTTCGGAATATGTAATTTGTACTATACTTGTTTTTCTATCCTAAAGTATGGTAATAGCACTATGCACAGCACACAATAACAGTATGTCATAAACTGTGTCTAAGAATGTATATTTCTGTATGAGAGTAGGATTTTATGTACCAGTGTCTATTATGTAATACAATCGGTCACAAAAGTATTTGAACACCGGTACCCTATCAGAAAATGACACTTACCCCAATCTTGGAAATCCCCCTAATTATGGAACCCGAGCAATCTTGGACGATCTTTCTGAAACCATTTTCGAACTAAGTTTGGGGTCCAGCTTAACGGGTTATTGAATAAATCCAAGATTGGTAATTTTTTATTTATTATTAGAAAAAATTCTTAAGATATAATTTCAGAAATCCATAACATTTCTGTCTCTAAACAATCTTTCCTTAATAAATCGTCCATAAAATCCTCCTCCACAGAAGGCTTTTCATCAAAGAACTTCGGTAACTCCTTCGTTTCTTGATCTTCGATCCTGATGATTTCTCTTTTTCTTTTGCGGGGTCCATATATTATATAAATGAAATTCATTACAGTCCACTTGAAATGTCGTATAGGATGTCAACCCCTTTCTCCCAAAGAATTAATGGGCAATAAGAAACAGGTGTTGTTAGAATGAGATAATGTAACCCGAAACACATACTGTTTAAATTTTTACTTGTTGATCACTCCTTGGCAATTAGATTCATAATAGACGATCGAGGAGGCTGTGGTTTGATAAATATGAACTCCGCTGTCGTTCTCTGTCTTATTTACACATCAGATCCATTTTTTGGGTTATAATGTTTATAATGTCTTTGACATTATAAAATTAACTGTTTTTCAATGTTAACCTATGGAACAAGCTTGTGAACATGTTTGTAAACAACCTGAAATTAAAAAAAACTTTTTATTAACTTTTATCATGTCTTAAGACATCATAAAAGTTAACAAAAAGTTTTTTTAAATATATGTTTTCAGATCTGATAAAAATTTTTCCAGTGGCTTCGAATGGAATTGCCTATTTATATAAACAGTTGGCGTTTCTGTTCAGATCAGCGTGTGCTCTTGAAGATGCAACATTCTCGATTTCTTCGTAGCAGGTAAGATATTTTTTGGAATTCTCTTTAACATGGATAGCTCTTATGATTCTTTTGGAACTTCATTTTTTTGGAGATCAAGAATGTATGTTCGATTGTGTATGATACTTTTGGAAACTCTTCAAACTTGATTGTGTGATACTTTTGGAACCTTTCTTTTCAGAGGGTATCTATATAAATAGTTCAGATCAGCTTTTGAAAATTCTGGATAAGTCTTTTGTTGTTAACATAATTCAGTTTGTGGACCAACTTTTAGGTCCCTCAAAACATTTCTTCAGAAAAATGAAATGAAATGAAATGATTGTAACGACTGAGACTAGCCTTAGCGTTTGAAACGGATAGTTTCCGAACAAAGCGGTTGAAACAGCATGGCAACGTTTTTAAGTATTTCCACGGAACTGTTTTTTGTAAATCTTCAATTATAAAATCCTTAGAAACTTTAAAAGATATTTTTGTAAGAGATGAAATGCCCTTCTTTCAATTTACACTCACGTTTGTGAAAATTGCAACACCATGAAGGACTTACGCTAGTGAGCTGAAATTTTCAGGAAATGCAAAGTAGCGCATGATATGCAAATGATTAGAATTGCAAATCCGTAGCGCATGCGTATGCTGAGCAGCGCCCTCTGAACGGCTGATGGATCCGAATAAATAGACGGCTGTAGCGAGGCGTGTATGGTTATCGGTGGTTATCTGCTAGTGGTAAACGTTAACTCAATCTGTACTTATGCCTCGTCGACGAAAGAGAGCGAGATTTGAACAACTTACAGAGTTTGGACGAGGGAGAATCATCGGCCTTCGTGAAGCTGGATTGACGTATCGTGCAGTAGCCTCTCGTGTGCAGCGTAACAGCAGCACAGTGATGCGCGTTTGGAAGCAGTGGACGGACGAGTGTCGGACAACTCGGAAATCCGGGAGTGGACCCCGAAATGTGACGTCAGCTCGCGATGATAGACACCTGGTCCGCATGGCGCGGACGGACCGTACAGCTTCCTCTAGACAATTGGCAGCACTGTGGTCAATAGCTACAGGTGTTTCATTGTGTGCTTCATCAATTCGTAGACGTCTGCTGCAGTGTGGACTGCGCGCACGGACTCCTTTATACAGGATCCCCCTAACGCACGACCATCGCCGCCTGCGGCTACAATGGGCCAATCAGCATAGAGACTGGCGTGCTGATTGGCAGCATGTCGTGTTTTCTGACGAATCCCGCTTTAATTTGTGGTACCATGATGGCCGCATTCGTGTCAGACGCTATGCCGGTGAACGCCACCTTCCGGAGTGCATTATCGAACGCCACAGTGGACGAACACCCGGAGTTATGGTCTGGGGCGCCATAGCATATCATAGACGATCTCAATTGCTACGAATTGTGGGCAATCTGAACAGCAACCGGTATATCCGTGAAGTTCTACAGCCCGAAGCTGTTCCCTTCCTTCAAAGCTTGCCAGGCGCTGTATTTCAACAGGACAATGCCCGCCCTCATACTGCTCGGATTGTTAAATCCTTCTTTGCAGCGCAGCAGGTACAGCTTCTTCCTTGGCCTGCGTGTTCCCCGGATATGTCGCCAATTGAACATGTGTGGGATGTCATTGGTCGGCGTCTTGCTCGTGATCCTCGTCCTGTTGCGTCTGCAGACGAACTTTGGGTACGCGTACAAACGATATGGAATGCTCTTCCTCAGTCAGACATTCAAACTTTGTTTGACTCCATGCCACGTCGTGTAGCAGCACTTATTGCGGCGCGTGGTGGCCACACAAAATACTGATTCTGATCTCTTGTTCTTGTTTGTTTGCTTTGAACATTTAATCATTTATTTGTACCACTACCACTCAACTGTGTATTAAATTGCATTCAATTATGACGATTCCTTCTTGGTGTTGCAATTTTCACAAACGTGAGTGTACTTTAGAATAAGATTTAAAAATAATGAATCCATTCAAAATTAATACGGTTTTAAAACCCGATGGGTTCCAAAGGTATTTCATTTTTCTCAAGAAACGTTTTGAAGGACCTAAAAGTTGGTCCCCGCCCCAAAAAAATTATGTTCACTCCAGAAGAGTTTTATCGAAAACATCTTTCCCACCTATCTGAACGGTTTATACAGATAGACTCAGAGAAAAATAGATTCTTGGAAATTCTCTCTTTTCTGGGATTCACCCAAAGAAGGTAGATTCGGGCCTTTTAAGATTTCGAGGCCGTCACAACCCCATCCATTTTTTGGGGTTTGACGAGAACCGGTTGGTCCGACTATACAAAATATTTTTCCAAAATAGTTTCCAAGAGACGATACAAAATATGTTTATGATCTCCAAGAGAGAGATCTTCAAGATTGAACGCCAACTGTTTATATAGATGGGCAATTCCTTTCCACTGGAAAAATTTTATCAGACCTGAAACACATATTAAAAAAAACACTTTTTGTTAACATTTATAATGTCTTTAGACATTATAAAATTAGCAAAAAGTTTTATATATTATATATAATATATATAATATATTGCATATATGTTTTATAATGTCTTTAGTCCAAAAGGATTTAATCCCGAAGGACTATTGTTTCCGTTTGGGCATTTTGCGTTGATCCACAAATATACTGCAAAAAAAGGCGTATCACTTTTCAAATTAAAGAGATGCGTCCAATCTCTTTTAAGATTTTGTGGTTGTACTGTCGGTCACAAACATATTTGAACACCCCATCCATTTTTTAGGTTTAACGAGAACACGTTGGTTCGACAAGTTACGAGACAAAATATTTTTTAAGATTTCCAAGAGACCATCCATTATATTCAGGGGAAGAAGATCTTCAGATCTGAACTATTTATATAGATTCATTTCGACTCAGAGAAAAAAATATATTCTTGGAAAGGTCTTAATTCTTTTCTGGGATCCAGGAGATTTATTTTTTTCCAAAGATTCAGGAAAATAGGAGTTTTAAGATTTCGGGGTAGACCCATCACTTTTTGGGGGGAAGGATTGACGAGAACAGGTTGGTTCGAAAAGGAACGCCATCCATTTTTTAGGTTTGACGAGAACAGGTTGGTTCAACAAGCTACGATGCAAAATATTTTCTAAGAGACCTTCCATTATATTTAGGTTACGGAGATCTTCAAAAGCTGATCCGAACGGTTTATATAGATAGACTCAGAGAATAAATATATTCTTGGAAACTAAGAAAATGGACCTTAACAGAAACTTTTTTTTCTGGGATCCAGGAAGCGGAAGATTTTTTTCCCAAGGAAGGTAGATTTCATGAAAAGGAAATTTTCAACTCTCTCTTACGTTATCACCGCCAGGTTACTAAGAGAGTTGAGAAAAAACATATATACAGTCGGTCCCAAAAGTATTTACACATCAGATCCATTTTTTGGGGGTTTGACGAGAACAGTTTGGTTCGACAAGTCCATATTTAAATCCGCTACTGTACAAAATATTTTTAAGATATCTTTAAGAGACGACAAAATATATTTTAAGATCCAAAATATTTTCCAAGAGATTCAGGTGAAGTTGCATCTTCAAGACTGAACGCCAACTGTTTATACAGATAGGGAAACAGACCAGAAATTTTTTTATCAGATTTGAAACACATATTAAAAAAAAGTTTTTGTTAACTTTTATAATGTCTTTGACATTATAAAATTAAATGTTTTTCAATGTTAACCGATATGTTGTTTAAGACATCATAAAATTTAACAAAAAGTTTTTTTTATGACATCATAAAAATTAACAAAAAGTTTTTTTTATGACATCATAAAAATTAACAAAAAGTTTTTTTTTATATATGTGTTTTCAGATCTGATAAACATTTTTCTAGTCGAATGGATTGCCTATCTATATAAACAGTTGGCGTTCAGATCAGCTCTTGAAGATTCTCGATTTCTTCATAGCAGGTAAGATATTTTTTGGAATTAACATGGATAGCTATTCTGTTACTTTGGGAATTTCGTTTTTTTGGACATCAAGAATTTATGTTCGAATGTGTATGATACTTTTGGCACCTTTCTTTTCACACATTATCTATATAAATAGTTCAGGTCAGCTTTTGAAGATTCTGAATAATTCTTTTGGGGACCAACTTTTAGGTCCTTCAAAACGTTTCTTCCGCATCGGGTTCTAAAAGCCATTTCGTCTGCAATGAAATGATTTTGACAACATGAGACAAGTGTTTGAAACAAATAGTTTCCGAACAAAGCTGTTCAAACAGCATGGCAACGTTTTTAAGTATTTCCACGCTCCGTTTGATGGATTTCCTCGCGAGCATTCCCTGCTGTTAAACAATTTCCTGAGCCGTTTTAGGATACATTTCATTCCCCGATTTATCGTAAGGTGTTAACACAGACGTATAAAGCGTCTTCATTTCGGATCTCGTCCGGAAGAATATCGGGGTTTGCATCGTCCGACCCTCGAGCCAAAATAGGATACGTAACATATAATTCGTATTGGGGATTTCCCGACCCGGGTCATCAGATTATTCTTACATCACAGAAAGCTCTTGACCTGTTTCCTTGTCGAATCTTTATGGAACCTCTCACCAGAGTCGTGGAGTCATCTTATGAAATACTCTTCTTTCAAGTTACTTTACATAAGATTTGAAAATAATAAATATTAGACGGACCCGATGGGGTATTCTGAAGAAACGTTTTGAAGGACCTAAAAGATCGAAAACATCTTTCCCACCTATCTGAACGGTTTATACAGATAGCGAAAAATAGATTTTTGGAAATTCTCTCTTTTTCACCCAAAGAAGGTAGATTCGGGCCTTGTAAGATTTCGATCCCATCCATTTTTTTGGGGTTTGACGAGAACCGGTTGGTCCGACTATACAAAATACTTTTCCGAAATAGTTTCCAAGAGACGATACAAAATATTTTTATGATCTCCAAGAAAGAGATCTTCAAGACTGAACGCGAACTGTTTATATAGTTAGGTAATTCCTTTCGACTGGAAAAATTTTTATCAGATCTGAAACACATATAAAAAAAACCACTTTTTGTTAATTTTATAATGTCTTTTAAATATATTATATATAATATATATATTATATATATAATATACTGTATATACTAATGTCTTTAGTCCAAAGGGATTTAATCCCGATGGATTGTTGTTTTTGTTTTGGCATTTTGCGTTAATTCACAAATATACCGCAAAAAAACGGCATATCACTTTTCAAAGGCCACGATTAACCGAAGAAGAAAAACTTCTGTCCCGTGAAAAACGATTGGTCAGAGAAACGTGAGGATCCGGAATATCGTTCTAAGAAACAATATAGAAAACGTAAGGCTTGGGAAATGACTTCAGAGAAGATGAAACGGCATGGGTGCTAAATGTCAGCAAAACAATTAAACGAAAACGGAAGAGTATCGATCTAAAGAGGGAATATAGAAAACGTAAAAGGATTGAGATATTCAAAAGAGATTTAAATTCTACGGTCAGAAATTATCTGAAAAATTCTTTAAAGTCGAAGTTACGCTTGTTGTAGATTGAAGACCTTCCTTCTTTCCAAAGAAGATTTTATAAAATCGGTTTTCTATACCGATAAAGGCCAAACGTTGTGCGATCCCTTCCACATTCCTAAACTGGCTTTCTCGAAATTCCTGGTTGCCTGGAAGAACGATTAGTTTCCTTTTGATTCATGCAAAGCTTGGAAAGTTGTCGTGAATGTTCCTATTGATTTAGAAGCGCCGAGAAATTTAGATTCACGTAAAATTGAAGAAACGTTTAAATCTGATAATGTATTTAAAGCGGCACAGCAAGAACTTTACAAACATTGTAAACTTTCAATGGATGAAAACTTTAAACGTTTGATGTGGATATAACAGAAGTGGATGAAAACGATCCTGGGGCCGGGCCCTTCAAAACGTTTCTTCAGAAAAATGGATCGGGAGTTTAAAAGCCATTTCTTAAATTGACATGAAATGATTTTATCCTTAGAGTTTGAAACAGATAGTTTCCGAACAAAGCGGTTGAAACAGCATGGTAACGTTTTCCACGGTGCAGTTTTTTTGTAAATCCATTCAATTAAAAATATCCTTAGAAAAGAAATTTTTGTTCCTTCAAGTTACTTTACTTAAGATTTACGAGTTTAAAAATAGTGAATTCGATGAAAAATATTTAGAACAGATGTGTTTTAAAAGTTCTCTTAGAACCCGATGGTAAAGAAACGACCTAAAATTTGGTCCCCAAAAGAATTAAGTTGACTCCAAAAGAGTTATCCAGAATCTGATTCAAAATCTGATTTATATAGATTCATTTCGACTCAGAGAAAAAATATATTCTTGGAAAGT
Organism: Stegodyphus mimosarum; assembly: GCA_000611955.2. NCBI lineage: Eukaryota > Metazoa > Arthropoda > Arachnida > Araneae > Eresidae > Stegodyphus > Stegodyphus mimosarum. The sequence continues at coordinate 40,992 of KK118372.1, read as the reverse complement.
TTGTAAGGTTTTAGTTAAACTAACAAAGTTTTATTTTAATTTGCCTTTTTCTATCTGTTCTTATTTCAACTTCCCGTTAGAATAAGCGCGCGTTTCAGCTTTATGCTAATTTGAAGTGGAGCCAAGTTGTTATTTAACGGGAAGATAGGAACCTCTCATTGTGAGAGAGTTTTTAGTCTCAGACCACTGCTAATCTGTTCAACGTTCGCCTCACTAGGTAGTATTTAAATTCTAAGCCGTAGCGCTGTTACGCTATTACTTTTTGAAGTAATTCTAAGTGCGTTAGTATTAGTTAAATCTTGCTACGCACCATTTAGCATAGAGGCCAACCTCGCGTTCACAGCTCTGTGAGCAACGACAACTTAATTTCCATTTAATTTTAGTTTAAATAATTTGATAGTTCAGTTTAGACCCAAGTGCGGTCATTATTTTCGGTATCCCTCCCGAGTTGGGAAGTGGCTATATAATTGTGGTTTAATAAAAGAGGACTTTAAATCCTTCTTTGGTGCAGTTCTTCTACCACCTAACCACAGTTTTCTACCACAGAACATAGCTGCATTCAGCTCCATGTTCAAGATCAGGACTTAAAGTTTGCACGAATATGTTCGCCAAGAATATGCACCGAACACTCAGTCCTGACAAGTTGTAAAAAAACATACGTTAACAGAAACTCTTTTCTGGCATCCAGGAGATTTCCACCCCCCCCCAAAGATTCGAGGATCTCTTTTAAGATTTCGGGGGTCGGTCCCAAAGCCATCCATTTTTTTGGGTTTGACAAGAACAGGTTAGTTTGACAAGGAATGGTCCCCCTGAGCCGTTTCATGATACATTTCATTCCCCGATTTGCCGTAAGGTGTTAACACAGACGTATAAAGCGTCTTCATTTCGGATCTTGTCCGGAAGAATATCGGGGTTTGCATCGCCCGACCCTCGAGCCAAAATAGGATCCGTAACATATAATTCGTAGTGGGAATTTCCCGACGGGGTCATCAGATTATTTTTATATCACAGAAAGCCCTTCACATGTTTCCTTGTCGAATCTTTATGGAACCTCTCGCCAGAGTGGTTCAGTCATCTTATGAAATATCCTTCTTTCAAGTTACTTTACATAATATTTAAAAATAATGAATATTAGACGGTTTTAAAATCCGATGAGGCATTCATTCTAAAGAAACGTTTTGAAGGATTGGTCCCAAAACATCAAAAACATCTTTCCCACCTATCTGAACGGTTTATACAGATCGACTCAGAGAAAAATAGATTCTTGGAAATTCTCTCTTTTCTGGGATTCACCGAAAGAATGTAGATTCGATCCTTTTAAGATTTCGGTCTCAATCCCATCCATTTTTTCGGGTTTGACAAGAACCGGTTGGTCCCACAAGGACTATACAAAATATTTTTCCAAAATAATTTCCAAGAGACGATACAAAATATTTTTATGATCATTGTTTCCAAAACAGAGATTTTCAAGACTGAACGCCAAATGTTTATATAGATAGGCAATTCCTTTCGACTGGAAAAATTTTTATCCGATCTGAAACACATATTTAGAAAAAAGAAAAAAAATTTTGTTTATTTTTTATAATGTCCTTAGGCATTATAAAATTAACAAAAAGTTTTATATATAATATATATAATATATTGTATATATAATATATAATGTCTTTAGTAGAAAGGGATTTAATCCCGAAGGACTATTGTTTTCATTTTGGCATTTTGTGTTGATTCACAAATATATCCCAAAAAACAGCGTATCACTTTTCAAATTCCACTATTAACCGAAAAAGAAAAACTTCTGTCTCGTGAAAAACTATTGATCAGAGAAACTTGAGGATCCAGAATAACGTTCTAAGGAAACCGCTTCTAAGAAACAATATAGAAAACGTAAGACTTGGAAAATGAAGACATTATATTCAGAGAAGATGAAACGGCATGATTGCTAAAGGTCAGCGAAACAAATAAACGGGAGAATGAAGAGTATCGATCTAAAGAGGCTGAGACTATATAGAAAACGCAAAAGCTTACGGGATTGAGATGTTCAAAAGAGATTTCAATTCTACAGTCCTCAATTTCAGAAACTATCTGAAAAATTCTTTAAAGCTCAAGTTACGCTTGTTGTGGTTTAAAGTATCGATAGGATTCCCTCTTTCCGAATAAGATTTTATAAAATCGGTTTTCTATACCGGTAAAGGCGCAACGGGTGAATTTTGTGCAATCAAACATTCCTAAACTGGCTGTATGCCAACTGTTTATGTAGATAGGGAATTCCTTTCGAAACCGACCGGAAAAATTTTATCAGATCTGAAACAACCTTAAAAAAACTTTTTGTTAACTTTTATAATGTCTTAAGACATCATAAATGTTAACAAAAAGTTTTTTTAAAATATGTGGTTCAGATCTGATAAAAATTTTCCAGTCGGTTTCGAAAGGAATTTCCTATCTATATAAACAGTTGGCGTGTCCGTTCAGATCAGCTCTTGAAGATGCAACATCTCCTTCAGTTGAATATAATGGGTGGTCTCTTAAAAATATTTTGGCTCTTAAAAAATATTTTGGATCTTAAAATTATTTTGTTGGATCTTAAAGATATTTTTGATCTTAAAAAATGTTTTGTATAGTAAAGGATTCAAATATGGACCATTCTGTGTCGAACCAACCTGTTCTCGTCAAACCCAGAAAAATGGATGGGATTGTGACCGACCCCGAAATCTCAAAAGAGATCCCCAAATCTTTGGGAAAAAATATTCTGGATTCCAGAAAAAGTTAACGTATGTTTTTTTACAACTTTCCAAGAATATATTTTTCTCTGAGTCGAAATTAATCTATATAAATCAGCTTTTGAAGATTCAGGGTAACTCTTTTGGAGTCAACATAATTCTTTTGGGGGCCAACTTTTAGGTCGTTATCTACATCTGTCGTTATCCACATCTGGACACACATTCTGTTATCCACATCAAACGATTTTTATTTAAAGTTTTCATACCAATCCACTGAAAGTTACAATGTTTGCAAAGTTCTTGCTGGTAGTGTGGTGCTTTAAATACATTATCGGCAATCACATGTTGAACGTTTCTTCAATTTTACGTGAACGGTCATCTAAATTTCTAGGCAGCTGATTCGCTTCTAAATCAATAGGAACATTTCCGACAACTGTTGGCCGAGCTTTGCATGAATTGACAGGAAACTAATCGTTCTTCTGAAGGCGTCAAAGCAATCAAGAATTTCGCGAAACATACAGCCAGCTTAGGAATGTTTGATTGCACAAAATTCACCCGTTTCGCGTTTATCGGTATATAAAACCGATTTTATAAAATCTTCTTCGGAAAGAAGGAATCTTATCGATTCTTTAAACCACAACAAGCGTAACTTGGACTTTAAAGAAGTTTTCAGATAATTTCTGAAATTGAGGACGGTAGAATTGAAATCTCTTTTGAACATCTCAATCCCGTAAACTTTTACGTTTTCTATATTATTTCAGCCTCTTTAGATCGATACTCTTCATTCTCCCGTTTAATTGTTTCGCTGGCCTTTAGTCATCATGCTATTTCATCTTCTCTGAATATAATGTCTTCATTTTTCAAGTCTTACGTTTTCTATATTGTTTCTTAGAAGCGGTTTTCTTAGAACGATATTCTGCTTAGAACGATATTCCTCAAGTTTCTCTGACCAATCGTTTTTCACGGGACAGAAGTTTTTCTTTTTCGGCTAATAGTGGAATTTGAAAAGTGATACGTTGTTTTTTAAAGTTTCTAAGCATTTTATAATTGAAGATTTACAAAAACCAGTTCCGTGGAAATACTTAAAAACGTTGCCATGCTGTTTCAACCGCTTTGTTCGGAAACTATCCGTTTCAAACGCTAAGGCTAGTCTCAATCGTTACAATCATTTCATTGGAGATCCATTTGAGAAATGGCTTTTAGAACCCGATTCCATTTTTCTGATGAAACATTTTGAAGAAACTAAAAGTTGGTCCCCAAAAGAATTATGTTAACAACAAAAGACTCAACCAGAATCTTCAAAAGCTGATCTGAACTATTTATATAGATAGTGTGTGAAAAGAAAAGTTCCAAAAGTATCACACAATCATGTTTGAAGAGTTTCCAAAAGTATCATACACAATCGAACATACATTCTTGATCTCCAAAAAAATGAAGTTCCAAAAGAATCATAAGAGCTATCCATGTTAAAGAGAATTCCAAAAAATATCTTACCTGCTACGAAGAAATCGAGAATGTTGCATCTTCAAGAGCACACGCTGATCCGAACAGAAACGCCAACTGTTTATATAGATAGGCAATTCCATTCGAAGCCACTGGAAAAATTTTTATCAGATCTGAAAACATATATTAAAAAAAACTTTTTGTTAACTTTTATGATGTCTTAAAAAAACTTTTTGTTAACTTTTATGACGTCTTAAGACATGATAAAAGTTAATAAAAAGTTTTTTTATATTTCAGGTTGTTTACAAACATTTGTTCACAAGCTTGTTCCATAGGTTAACATTGAAAAACAGTTAATTTTATAATGTCAAAGACATTATAAACATTATAACCCAAAAAATGGATCTGATGTGTAAATAAGAAAGAGAACGACAGCGGGGTTCATATTTATCAAACCACAGCCTCCTCGATCGTCTATTATGAATCTAATTGCCAAGGAGTGATCAACGAGTAAAAATTTAAACAGTATGTGTTTCGGGTTACATTATCTCATTCTAACAACACCTGTTTCTTATTGCCCATTAATTCTTTGGGAGAAAGGGGTTGACATCCTATACGACATTTCAAGTGGACTGTAATGAATTTCATTTATATAATATATGGACCCCGTAAAAGAAAAAGAGAAATCATCAGGATCGAAGATCAAGAAACGAAGGAGTTACCGAAATTCTTTGATGAAAAGCCTTCTGTGGAGGAGGATTTTATGGACGATTTATTAAGGAAAGATTGTTTAGAGACAGAAATGTTATGGATTTCTGAAATTATATCTTAAGAATTTTTTCTAATAATAAATAAAAAATTACCAATCTTGGATTTATTCAATAACCCGTTAAGCTGGACCCCAAACTTAGTTCGAAAATGGTTTCAGAAAGATCGTCCAAGATTGCTCGGGTTCCATAATTAGGGGGGTTTCCAAGATTGGGGTAAGTGTCATTTTCTGATAGGGTACCGGTGTTCAAATACTTTTGTGACCGATTGTATTACATAATAGACACTGGTACATGAAATCCTACTCTCATACAGAAATATACATTCTTAGACACAGTTTATGACATACTGTTATTGTGTGCTGTGCATAGTGCTATTACCATACTTTAGGATAGAAAAACAAGTATAGTACAAATTACATATTCCGAAAAGTAATATACAGTTACCAACAATACTCAGTACTTACTTACCGCTAGTTGAGTTGTTGTACCACCAGTAATATGACTATGAGCATTTGCAGTCTTGGTGGAGCAATCTCTTATCGCTAGGCCCAGCCAAAATCTCTATGAAATATTAAAATTTGTAGCGGAACTCATACAGTTACTTCGGAAGATGAGTATTTGTGACTTGTGGTTATTAAATGGACCCTGTCAAGAATTTGACTGTGCTGAATGAAGATTTTACCAATGTTTTTTGCATTGTAATTCTGAGTATACAGAGAACATTTACTCTAGAAGTCAGTGGTAACTTGGATATAAGAAGTTACTCAGATAACTTTTATACTGAATAATATCAATTCGGTATATTAATGTACATCACATATGCTGTTCACATATTTGCAGAGTTCCTGTGTTATATTTGCTCGTCACATTCATAGTAGTCAGTTGTGTTATTCACTTATTTACAGTACATTTTGAGAGCGGTCACTGGTACAGAAAACTTGAAGATGGGACTAGAAAATGCTAAGTTCATTATAACACCACTCAGCTGCTAGATCTGTTATGAGAGCTTTTTTTAAAAAAAATGATTCCAGATTTCCTTTAGATTTGAACAGTTCGTTGACAGGTAGTCCTTGAGAGTTTTAAGTTTGTTTCCTAGTAGTTTTTTCTCTTGAAGTTGTTTTAGCCATACCTCTGGTGATTTCGCACTCGAATATGTAGTGATAGATGGTGCCTGTTGAGCCGCATATACATGAATTTGTGTGGTGCAATCCAAAGCGAAACAGATAGGCTGCAAAAGCGCCATCAGGAACAATGTCATGTCGCTGCCTGTAGTGGTTAATTCCCTTGAAGGCACTGGGAGGAAGTTAAATCTTCACTACCTAGCGGTATGGTTCGTTAAGAACAAGTTCGGGCGCCAAATGTAGGGTTTGACTTATTTAATTTAGTGTTCAAAGCCTTGAAACCCACAAAACACTAGTAAGCGAATAATCGCTTAAGTATGTGAACAAATACGTATGACTTAAGAAGGATTGACTACCTTTTATTTCTCAGAATAAATACAACCAACACCTAACTCGGAGTATACACAAAGCCTCCACTTGCGCTTGAACTTAAATAATAACGAACTTAAACTACACTAAGCTTAACTAAAGCTATCTGAAAGATGTAGCCGAACCTATCAGAATTCTAAGTAGTTGGCCCCTAAATATTAATTAAATCGGTGAAGCCAAGCAAAGGCCTAAAGTATGGCCGGGCGTAGTAGCTAAGAGAGAATGTAGCCAAATGGCAAACGCGCGCTAGTCAGGAAAATCAGACTTTCTCTTTCGAAGTCGGGGAAATATCGACTTAAACAGTACTCTTACTCATTTGCATTAACTGCGATTCTGAAATTACCTTCTGGTAGGAAAGTGTAAGCTGGAATCAGAATAAATAGGAAAGAGGCATAACTTAAAGTAACTGTTAACAAACTTAGGATAAACCTTACATCTTTTCTTACCAGAATTTAACTACTCGAAGAATAAGGTCTCAAAACGACCTTGTTTAAGAGTGTAAATTCTACAAAACTCTTTTTCATCAAAGTTTTAAACTTGTAGCAATAGTGCTTTCTTGAATTCATTATAAAAACTTTTCCTGTTTAGGGCCAACTTTACACAATATCTAAAGCTATACTAAAACTAAGAATTTTACATTCATCGTTTTCCAAATTGACTTGGATAAACATCTGCTTCTCTGTTTACACAGTCTTGGTCCTTTCATAAATTATCTGGAAGGAAACTATGTTAGTCAAATTTTTCACAAGACATTTCATTTTTTCTGTTGTTATCCTATTATTTCTCGTTGGTTGAGGGTTCTGGAACTCTGGCTTCCTCTTTGCCTTGTAGTATACGGATCTTCCCTTGAAATCTTTCCATCTTTTCTTGTTTTTCCTGGTTTCCTGAAAAGGGATGAATCTTGCGTCGTTGGGTTGTTTTCTTTTCGTAGATCTTGGCTGCCATATTCCTGTGGCTTCTTTCGAGGAAGTTGGCTTCAGTTCTGGAGTTGGACGTTTACTTTGATTATTCTCCATGAGCCTTTTCCGCTTTCCCTTCGGCGGTGGCTTCTGTTGAAGGGGAACTTTTGTCTGTTTTGTTTTCTTCATTCTCGCTGGGCCTGAACCGTGTGGGTGCTGTTGCGTTCGCTTGACGGTACTTTCTGCAGTGTTATCCGCTTATTTTCTTTTTGTTGCTGGGGGATCCCTGCTCGGCGACGGCGAAATCAATATTCTTGTCGCGCTCCCAGAAACATGCAATAAATCTTTTAAGACTAGAAAATCCGTACGACTACGGTTTCAGCTGGTCCATGTTAGCAATTGTTTGCTGTCCATTTTCCGCCTTTAAGTAAAGCGTAGAAAATTTAATTTTCTCGATAATGAACGGCCTATCAAACCTGGGCTCAAATTTGGGTACCCTATTTCCGAGTACAGATAATAAAGAATTTTTTAATTTTAGCACTTTCTGGCCTATTGTATATTCTACCTCGCGTCTCTTTTTCTATCATAATAAACTTTTTGTTTCGACCTTGCCGCATTAGAATTTTTGACGGCCTCATTAATAATTTACTGTATATCTTTCAATTTAAACTCTTCCTGTCTTTTTTGAACGCAAAATGGCTTATCCAGTGGAGTTAAAAATTTTCTTCCTACGAATAATTCTGCGGGGGTCTTTTGTGTGGTATTATGTTTTGCTGTTCTCAAGGCAAAGCCTAATTCATTGACACAGCTGTCCCAACGGTCATGATAATTCTTAACATATCCCCGAATGATTTTAAATATATTCTTATTTATGCGTTCCGCAATATTTGATTGCGTTCTATAAGGTACCATTTTTAGATGGCGTATGCCAAGGCCTGTGCACAGATTTTCAAATAAATTACTTACGAATTGCCTAGCATTATATGATATTACTTTTACTGGGGCCCCGTATTTTAAAATATATTTATTTAGAAACGAATCTGCTACTATTTCTGCTGAAGCCCGTTTAAGGGGAATTATTTCCACCCATTTTGAGAAATGATGGTTAACAAGTATCTATTTTTATTAATTTTTGTTCTAAGGTAGGGACCAAGCAAATCAATGCCAACCAATTCATTTGGGAAAGTGGTTTTTATGCTATTTAAGTACCCAGTTGGGTTGTAATTAACGTCGTTAATTAACTGACACAAATCACATGACCTGACATACGTCGTCAGAACGCCGTAACTGCGAAAAATATACCGCTTCGCGGACCCTTTGCAGTATTTTCCTAACACCAAGATGGCCTCCTAATTTAGAATCGTGGAGCTCTTCTAGAATACTTAAGCGTTGACTCATTGGGACTACCGGTCGCAGTTCTTGATCGTTGGTTGATCGTTGGATATGTTTTTCTCACCTTTACGTTCGGCAGAGAACGGCAGCCTAATTCATATTTATCAAACCACAGCCTTCTCAATCGTCTATTATGAATCTAATTGCCAAGGAGCGATCACCGAGAAAAAAATCTAAACGGTATGTTTTTCGGGTTACATTGTCTCATTCTAACAACACCTGTTTCTTGTTGCCCATTAATTCTTTGGGAGAAAGTGGCCGACATCCTATACGACATTTCAAGTGGACTGTAATGAATTCCATTTAGATAATATATGGACACCGCAAAAGAAAAAGAGACATCATCACGGTCGAGGATCAAGAAACGGAGGAGTTACCGAAATTCTTTGATGAAAAGCCTTCTGTTTAGGAGGATTTTATGGACGAATTTTATGGACGATTTATTAAGGAAAGATTGTTTAGAGACAGAAATGTTATGGATATCTGAAATTATATCTTAAGAATTTTTTCTAATAATAAATAAAAAATTACCAATGTTGGATTTATTCAATAACCCGTCAAGATGAACCCCACCCTTAGTTCGAATATGGTTTCAGAAAGATCGCCCAAGATTGCGGGGGTTCCAAATTTAGGGGGGAATCAAAGATTGGGGTAAGTGTTGTAGAGACATTAGGTTATTTCGGAGCAGGAGACATGAAAAATGTGCAACGCCTTCACCGGGAATCGAACCACGGACCTCTCGGTTACGCGTCGAGCATGCAGACCACTATACCACGAAGGCATGCGAAGAATGTGGGAGATTATACCTTATAGTGTAATTTTCTTATAGGGTACCGGTGTTCAAATACTTTTGTGACCGACTGTACATTGAATGAATTAACACTTTGTTCATATTCGTTTTACGTATGGCTTTTAACATCTAATATTTCCTTAATTTATATTGAATTGCATAGAGTAATGTTATGAACTGCTATGAATAGAACACTTTCTTTATGTACGAAAGTGTATTATTTTTCTGACTTTGCAACATATGATAATAATGCATCAACATGTAATAATCCGCCTACATATAGGCAATACACATATATCTAAGGTTTATATGTTGTGAACCTAGACCAGAATCACATCTGTTCTATGTTCATTATGCACATATCCTTCCCTTATTTTTATACTTAATTGCATTTATATCTGCTTGTACATCATTGTTTATAATAGAGTATTTACTTTAGAATTGTGCATTTATATTATATTGTATTCAATCTGCTTCTACGTAATGCAATATTCTGTTCATTTGTAAAACATTATGATGATGTCGCTACACTGAGAACATGTACTGTCTTTAAATTCCTTGTTTGCGCATGCTATTATTTTCTCATATTAACATAATAATACGGACTATACTGCCTGGTTTGGTCGGAGGAAGATCCACTCCGATTAGTAGATGATAATCCCGTATGATGAATAACACTACTCAGAAGCTTGCTAAGCGGCGAGTAGGTGTAATATTCATAAAACATTTCGTAATCCTCTACCTCCCTTCCATTTTAAATGAGGAAACCCCTTGTTTGGAATATGGGGAGGCAAAAGAACTTAGAAATTAGAAATTAGAAATTTTCTGATTTAAAATGCACTCGTGCTAAAAAAAGTAAGCAACGAACGCTAGAAGAAAAGGTAAGAATGTAAAAAGGAGAATTAAAACGTACAATTTACATATGAAAGGTAGAGGTTGCATCGCCAAATGCAAATAGGCAACCAGAGTTGACATGAAACGCAATCCCGCAATCACACTACAACGCCTTAAAAAGGGATCTGACCTATGCGTCAATTTGCAAGCAGTGATAGTTCCGTGTAGTCCGAGATATAGAAAGCGGAAAGCATGAACAGAAGACACAATTCGCCGGATGAAATGAGTTGCAGGACTGTCGGAATGGTGCAAGCTGCTCCTGTAGCAGACGTGAGTCTGGACGCTGCAGGATTACCACAACGGCAGACAATCGCTTCCTGTTACTATGTGCAAGACGTCGTAGATCACTAACAGCACGACGACAGCTAGCGTGGTATCCTCTCTGCTGCTGCACGATGGCCTATAACCCGCGAAACTGTCGCGTCGACTTCATGAAGTCTACGCCCAACGACCTGTGGTTTGTGTTTCATCTCATGTCAGAGGGCGTTTGATTTGGGCCCGTGAACATCGCATATAAACACCAGAGTAGTGGTACCACGTACTGTTTACAATGACTCGCTATTGAACATCCAAACGGTTCCCGAAGGAGAATGATATGGCGAGAGTTAGGGACAGGCTATCGATCGCGTAACATCGTTGAAAGAGACCATTGTAGAGGAGGAGGCTTACTTCTATGGGCTACTATAGCAACGAACGGCCGCAACGACCTCTATGCGATTCTTGGGGGTTCCGTCACAGCCATCAGAAACCGTGATGAAATTTCCTACCTTCATGTGCGTCCTTTTATCGCTGCAATGGATACCAAAGCGGTATTTATTGGGGATAAAGACTGCTCGCATAGAGTTCGAGTGGTGAGGAGTTATATGGAGAGTGAAGACATTTCACATCTTCCATAGCCTGCTACATCACCGGATCTGAATCCTATACAGCATGTGTGGGACATCTTGGGATGACGAACAGCAGGTCCCAGTCAATTTTTGGTGGATTTCTGGCACTGATTTTAGCTTTGTTCCATTTGATTATTAAGTGTGGATGCTCGGAGGAGTATTTGAGCAAAGATTCACTAATTTATTGATGAACTGGTTGGAAAACCGAATTTTCATCATGGCCTCCTCCCTTTTCTCGAGTGTGTAATAGCAGTCTACTCTTCCTGTGCAACATTATTTGTTATATCTAAAAGCCTGTTCAATTAGACCATTCTCTTGAGCTTACCTCTAAACAAGAGTCTGGCCATTGGAGAAAATATTGCTAACATATTAAATGCGGAACTGAAAGTTTTACTTTTGTTTAGGTAGTGCTGTTATTTTAAGTAGTTGTAAAATTACGTCTATAAATAAAAGAAGACAGCAAGCTGAAAATATATATATACATATATATTTCTTAATGTTATATTACTACTGAGGAATTGCAAGCCCTTTCTTGAGCTGGAACATTAGGAAGCGTAGAGGGAAGTTTCATTTGGGATAAAGGAAGAGAACTCAATAAGACGAATGTCTTCTATAATTCCAGGTCGTTTACCCTACTGGCAGAGACCTCTGACAGTCTTGACTGTCATAATTTACTATACACAAACCAGACTCCTCCTAACTGTCATCTATCTGGATACGCAGCGTGACGATAAGTAAAGTTTCATTCGCTTCGAATATGTCCACATCATCCTACGTGTGTTGAAATAGCCAAGGGCTTTACCCACGGTTGAGGCAGCCGGGTTTAGGGCTGAATTGAAAGCTGCCCTTTTGGGGCATTTCACATGTTCTGTCCTATAAGGGGCTGCCTTTTATGTTTTCATTGCAAAGAATGGGATAGAAAGGATTGTTATTCTGTCTACTATAATTGTCAAGGGCCTGTTAACTGACGAAGCAATGTGCTATTTTAGAACCATTTTGAAGAAGAGGAAGAAACTCTTTAGATAATTTCTTGATATCCAGAGTTCCTAAATACCGAAGGAAGAGTTTCAAGATTCATGACTGAGTAACTGAGTGACCATAGTTTAACTTCTAGCCTAGAGAACTTCATTGTACGCCATTCATTAAGGCCACAGCGTGTGAAGAAAAAATGCATCCTTTCCAACAGAATACTCGAAATAGTGCATGAAGGAATTTGTCACGTCTGTTCTGGAATCAGAATCTAGCCAAACTCTCATTTCTTCACAACCATACCCATGAGGATCATTGCTAAAAGGTGCACAAATAAATGTAACTGGCCATGCAACATTCAGTAACTAGCAGCCCCTAGTCGAAGTGCTGCCTAGAAAAGAATCAACTGCTATAATCCATGTGTCTGAGCCTGAAATGAATTTCGGTGCAATGCGCGTTACCATCCACTTGTGTTAGAACACAGGAAAAACTCAGACTAAACTGAAATGAAAAGCTAAACGAATGGGTTAACACAAAATATAAATAAATAGGTTTTGTCGATAATAAATTATTAAACGCTTAGCAATATACCCAGTAATGATGTTTTCCTTACCTTCTGACTTTTTTTGTTTCGCAATTCTGAACTAGACTTGCAAACAGAAAATTATTCCCATAGTAATCTATGGGCAACTGTGTATTCATCAAAAATACCTTCCTGGGATACAGAGCTCTATTACACACAATACCATTGGATAACTCTTTGCACAAAGTAAAATATTTACATTACAGTTTGCAGAAAAATGTCAGTTTTAATACCAAGAACATTCAAATATAAACAGAATTTTTATGCCCCTTCTTGTAGATTTCAATATAACCATCATTCACTGGCTAAAGAGATGCATGTTAGCAACAGTAATGCACATTTCTCTTCACATCATCGTTATTTGCTGTAACCGCTATATCAGATCATCATAAGATTTTTAACTAAAGAAGATATACTCTGTTTCCGATTTATTTGAGAGTTCAAAAATTAGTTCGAAGGTAAATCGCTCTCGAAATCCTTAGTGCATAATTATTGCAGGTCTTTTACAGAAGGTAACTAAGAGAAAATTTTTAAGTCAGAGAAAGCTCCAGTATAATGAGCAAGTTAATGATGATGGCTCAAGCGCTCTAGTGGCTGAAGGTTTAAATTCGCTGAATACCGGTTGTAAGACTTAGGTTCGATTTCAGGCAAGCAGGCTGGCTGCGTGGGCTTTCTCGTAGTTTTCTCCGTGTGTAACATGAATACTAGAAAGTTTCCTTTACTAATTCCTCGAAGAAAGCATCCTTTCCCGTAAGCAGATAGCCCTCTCGTGCTTTGCCGTAATCAAATAAACAGAGAAAAGCAGTCAGACTTACTCTTCTGGAATTAACAAACTTCCTGAGTACTGAAACAACTGTGTTTGAAAAGGCAAAAAAACAGAGTACTGAAAGAAGTGTATGCGTAAAGTAAGTTTCCTCGTAAAGTTTTTGGATAAGCAAAAAAACATATTTGGAAAGGCAAAAAAACAATGTACGTCGTTTCACTGGATTCTCTAAGTTTAGTTGATGAATTCATATTTGTATTTGAACGTTCCTTGTTATTCTGACATAATGAGATTAATTTTGGCAATTATTAAATTAAAAAACCATGATTCATTGGCATTTCATATTAATTTTATTAACAGATATTCTTACATTTCTTAGAATACATTCAGGTTATTGACAGTTAAGCACTGTTCAAATCATGAAACTCAGAGCCTAATTCACATGTCGGCGTATTAGCCGGTTTTAAGATTTTTGGATATTTTCACAGCCAAATTTACAGTCTGCCGTTTGCTGGTTTGTCGCAATATATTTTCAGAAGTAAAACTCTTCGCCCACGGTAATTCATTTAATGCCTCGTAAAGTTTTTCAATTTCGCTTTTTCGCTTTCTTTTATATTTTGACGCTATTTTTTCAGAAGAAAGATTTTGAACAGATATGCTTGAGTACGAATCAGTGTAACAGCAAATACACTGAGTTTTCTTTATATTCATCCTGAGTTTATAACTGTTCACATGGCTAGAACAGGATCCTTGGGCACCGGTGCCTTTGGATTTCTTTTTATAACATTCCTTTCGTATTTTTCTCATTTTTATCATCGATCTTTGGTCTTCACTTGACGACACTGAACTCTTCCTTGATTTAGATGGTGCATCCATGTTCAAGATGAACTTTCAGAATGGAGCCAGCTGAAATAAAAGCATACAAAAATTTAAGTAACAATTAACTGCAACAAAAACAAAATACTTTGGGCAGAGGAGAAAGATACCTATTGTTGTAAATACTGTTGCTTGCGTACGGGTTCGTAATGCATTGAATTCACAAGTCCGATAAAAAGTTAATAAAATTTAGTCTAATCGCAATAAAAATAACAAAACGCTGGATTCTTCCTCAAAGATATTCGTATAATATCACATAATCACGCAATATAAACAGTAGGTATATTTTAAACTACTAAAACGTTAAATAGAACACAATCCAAAGCTCAGCAAAAGATAATCCAACCGCAAAATTACCGAACAGCTCCCTTAAACAAATACTGAGTTGAGATGTTTCTCTCCGGCTTTTATAGCTTTTTAAATCGACCACGCAAGACAATTCTAGCAATTTCTGGAAAGCAAAAAGAGTAGAATTACGGTTAAGGCTAGTCAATTACATTTGTTTAAAATTAAAATAAATTGCGGAGATAAACTTTTATTCAATGTTAAAGCACATGCTCTTGTATTTTTACTTTTTCAGCATGGCTTTCTCTTAAAATATGTCACGCGCTGCATTACACTAGGAAATAAAACAATTTTAATTGTAATTCTATTAAAATATCTAACTAAATACAAAATTCGTAACACTGCCCCCTTCCCAAGGACTGCACGTCCCGGGCAGTATAATCCCTGGACAGGAAGCCATATTTACAACTAAAGCATCAATTCAATAATACACATTACATTACAAAAACAAACATAAACAATAATTGCAATAAGTAATTTAATACAAATCAAATACAAATCAAATCAAAATCAATAAATGAGTGCAAAAATTTAGAAATTTAGAAGCAAGAACAGGGCCAGATTACCAATTAGGCACAGTAGGCACGTGCCTAGGGCCTACGAAGGCCAAAGGTCTTAGGGCTTTGAAAAAAAATATATTGAAATAAAAATACCCCAAAAACTTATAAACATTTTTATATTATTATATAGTGAAGGTCAAAATAATATATGTAAATACAAATACACAAAAAATACGAATACAAAACGTTTGGTTTACTAAGTAGATCCTAAAATAACTCCTTTTTTCGGGATTTTGACACAGCGAATTCGTGTATTATATCTTCAAAATTAATGCCGCGAGCGACATCACTTTCAATACACAGAAGGCCCAGTGACGAAGTTCTCTCTTGACCCATAGTTGAACGCATAAAATTTTTTATAAGCTTCAACTTGGAGAATGATCTTTCTCCTTCTGCATTCGAACCCAATATCGAAAGGTATATGCGCAATGCAATATTAACATTTGGGAAACTTGACACAAGTTTATCCTTTATTTGTAATTTGATGAGATCCGTTATAGAGGTGGTTTTGGGGTACAAATTTGAAAAAATCAAATACTCATCAACAAAGTTTTCTTCTAAGTCAGACGGATACATTTTTACCAGAGCTTGAGCCTTAACCTTGATAATGTCCTCGGTCAGTGTATTATCCGTAAGAAAACTAAATGTGTCATAAAGGCTGGTATACGCAGTACGTCTCTTTGTCATTTCAGCACAAAGCACATCCAGAACAATAAAAAAAACATTAATCTTAAAGGAATCTTTGGCACTGCGAGAGGGAGTCTCATCTGGCCCTTCATCGAACTGTCGTTTTCTCTTACGAACTCTAGTTTCGGATTCTTTAAATTCTGAATCTGGTGCAAGGGCTTTTGCCTTAAGATAATAGCTATTATACATGTCCTCAGTTCTGCAGTGAGATAAATATTGAATTAAACTGTCGTAAAGTCGCACCATCGTGTTAAACTCGATGCCAGGTTCTTGAAGAGATTTATTTACAATATCGACGTGTTTTAGTAGATCTTCCCAAATAACTGTGAGTAATACCATCTCCAAAGTATTCATTTGATGGATTAAGGTTTGTGCCTCAATCACTGTTGTAGGTTTCATACCTTCACTAGTTGAAATATTTGTATTATGATGATATACCACGTATATCATCATAATGGGCACATAATGTTTTTACAGCCTCATAACGTGCTGACCATCTGGTCTCTGAAAGTCTTTTTACAGAAATTTTACTTCCCAAAGACCTTAGTTTAGACCATCTTTGAGGGGACGCTGCAAAGAAACTGTAGAGCGATTGCAAAATTTCAAAAAATTTTACAGCTTCTAAGCAGCTTTCTGCCGCCGCTGTGCCAACTAGATTAAGACTATGAGCTCCACATGGTACCCAAGTGGCTGCGCTGTTGATTTCCCTAAATCTAGTTTGTACTCCCGAATACACTCCGCTCATATTAGCCGCATTGTCATAAGACTGACATCTGCAAAATTTTGGGTCTATTCCCTGATTTTCTAAAACTGAAATTAGAGTGTCAAAAAGATACTTGGCATCATGTTTTTCTATTTTAACAAACATCAAAAATCTTTCATATATATCTCCAGTTTTTGAGACATATCTAATAACTATGGAGAGTTGATCCGTATGGCTAATATGGCTAACGTCAGGTGTAGAATCCACAGTGATTCCATAATACTTGGCATCTTTGATTTCTGTAACTATTTTTTCCAATACTTTTGACCCCAGTAAAATTATTAGTTCTTCATACGTTGTGGAGGATAAATATGATACTTTTCCGCGGCCTGGATTACCGTACCTTCTTACATGTTCTTCTAGAAACGGATCAAATTTGGCTAAGAGATCGATACACCCAAGAAAATTGCCTTCACTAGAATCATCATGTATTTCATTATCGCCTCTAAACGCTAGTCCCCTTTCGGCCAAAAACTTAATTACTTCCACTACTCTTCTTAAAACCGTTGTCCAATATGTGCTTTCTTTTTCCTTGACAATATCAAACGTCTCATCAATTTTTCTAGTTTGTTGGTAGTTCACTAAAGCAGAAATAGATGCAAAATGTTCTTTTGACACTTCATGACTTGAAATTCTCGAATGTGCGTTTTTCCAGTCATTAAAGCCTGTAAGGAATTGGTTACACAGGTTTGGATTTCCAGGTAGGTCCGATTTGAACAAAATACATTTATAACAAAAAAACTTGCCAGTAGATTCGGAAAATATCAACCAGTCCCTTTTTATAATATCATTGTTGTTCAGTTTTCTGAAAAAATAATCTTGTGATGGACATCTCATTATTTCGCCAAATTTAGTGGCGTATAACTTAAAATTTATATCCAATTTCTGCACAGGGTGATTACGAGAGAAGTAATCGATAAGATCTGCGCTTATGGTTGTCCACCGTGCTGGATCAGAACTGAAAATACTTGAGGCTGATGTTGTTGGTAGTGATTCAGGCACCACCTGCTTGGAAGCGTCGTTAAAATTTCGTAAACCCCCGTCAGCCTCGTCTTCTGTGACATTCTCAGTTTTATTGGTTGAACATTCTTGCGAGTCCCAACAAGCCTCAGCTTCTTTAGGTCTAACCTCGATCGAGGAAATATCTACCGCATCTGCATTATCTTCTGTCTCCTTAGAAATGTTAACATATTTCAATAAAGAACCTTTAATTTTACTAAGCGACTCACTCACTTTCTCTTTCTTTTTGCGTTTTTCATGTCCACTTTGGTGTTTTCTTTTATATCCATCAGACATTTTTCGCTAAAAAAAAATATTTAAAAAAAGCTTTTATAAATTGCGCTTAAAAGTTTAAAATAATTTTTTAACTTTCTGATATACCATAATAAAAGCGATGGGCACGCACAAACTAAAATTTAAACTTGTTTTCTCCTTCTTCTCGTCACCTTTAAATATACATTTTAGTTTGCGCCCGTCGCTTTTATTATGCTATCAGAAAGCTAAAAAGTTATTTTAAATTTGTTAAGTAATGCATTTTAAACTTGTAAAAACGAAACCCGGATTTAGGAGTATGGATTAAAATTAAGCTATTCCAAAGGTGATTTGGACTGTACTATTTCTACGACTACTACTGGAGATTTTTTACAATAGTATGGCCAAACCACCCCATAGTAGGCCTACTCAAAGTTCCTTGCATTGTGCTGCATTCTACGGCGGACTATTATACTAATAAGAAGTGATAAAATGAAAATTCTATTATTTATAATGGAATGAAGCAATATTCCAGAATCAAAAACTAGGTTGAAATAAGTAGAGTATAAAAACAACTTTCCTTTACTTACCTTACTTATAATAAATTTAACTTCCAGTTTTTAAACTAAAGATTGACTTGGGGTTGAGCGTGATTAAATACAAGCACAGGCATACACGCTCTATCGTAGTGTTTACATATTAACTTATTACACAACTGAGCTACTAAAACAAAAGACCTTAGCAGCAGGGAAAACCTCTCGATCGCGCGCAAGCGTTTGGTAGTGGGCATGGAAACGTGGCCAACTGTGTCAAACGCATGTGCCCGTCCGAGAGGTTTTCCCGGCGGCTAATGTCTTGTCATGTTCATGTACTAAAACCCTGGAATTCTGCATGGAATTTGGTAGATATAAAAGTTGCATTGTTGCAGATAAACTCAATTCTGGAATTATGGCTATTGAAAATGGCTCTATGAAAAATAAAAACATTAAAATCCCAAAATAAAATAATGTTATTTTACCGCATCATCACATTTTCGGATTTATATCTACAACAAAATTATTACTTAATATTAGCGGTCAATTTCAGTTAAAAAATGTTTATTATTTCGGGGCCTACGCTGCTGGAGTGCCTAGGGCCTACGACACCCTTAATCCGGCCCTGAGCAAGAAGGACCATGATCTTCTACTTTTTACATTATATGCAATACGTACTATGGCCATAGTAAGTAGCTAACCTGTCGTCATAAACGACTTAAGGCTTAAAGTTCGATTACTTACGGATCCGAACCATCACGTCGTTCAGCCTATTTAGAACTGTGTTTTGACCATCCCAAGGTGACTGTAGTTTAGGACAGAGTCCTTTCCGTCGAGTCGCAATCCACAACCACACCTTGTCTCCTTCGTTGAATCTATGTACAGTAGCTTTTGTGTCGTATTGGGTCTTCATGTTCCCCTTCGCCAAGTTGCCTCGCTCTCGCGCAAAACTGTACATCACTTCAAACCGGGCCTGGAGATCTTGTATGTATTCCTCAGGCGATGAAGGAGCATCCGGAGGAAGACAAAACAAGAGATCTCAAGACAGACGAATGTCAAGACTGGAGAGCATCTGAGATAGGGAATAGCTGTTAGTCTCGTGGGCAGCACTACGGTAAGCTAGTAAAAACAGTGGTAACTTCTTGTCCCAGACCTGCTGGTTTCTGGAAACCACCAATGAGATGTTATTAAGGTTGGTTCGATTAAACCTCTCTACCGTGCCGTCTGACTAGGGATGTAAAGGCATCGTTTAGCTTTTGTCAATGGCGAGTTGTTTACAGAGCTCTTTGATTACAGTCGAGGTGAAATTCCTTCCCTGATCGGAATGTAACTGAAGAGGCACTCCGAACCTGGAAATACAGTGCTATATCATTATGTCTGCTACTGTGACAGACTCTTGATCAGGAATAGGATATGCTTCTGGCCACTTGAAGTAATCAATAACAACAATGATGTATTTACATATACTTGCCATTTGCAGTTCGTGGCAGAGGTCCCAAGATGTCAGTAGCGATACGTTCAAGAGGTGCTGCTACGTTGTAACGTTGCAACTTGCCTCGTCTGCGTTTCTTCGGTGCTTTCCGACCTGCACAGGCATCGCAAGATCGGCACCACTTTTGCACGTCATCCTTTGCGCTACTGGAGTAGAAGCGCTCACGAACTCTCTGCAAGGTCTTCATTATTCCGAAGTGGTCTCCTGTAGGGCTCCTATGTAATTCTTTAAGAACATCCGGAATCCGGGATCGTGGAAGTATCAGTTGCCATCGGGAAGCCTTTCCATCTCCGATTCTAATTTCCGGTACAAGATGCGTTTCGAATATGGAATGAGTTCCAGACAACCCAATATTGTTTTATCATTAGATCGTAAATCGAAATGTCCTGCCAGGTAGGTTTTCTATTTGAAGCCTCGATTCATTCAATTATGGGTTTAATGTCGCCGTCTTCCAGCTGTTCTTTCCTGACTTCTTCGTCACTCTCTGGTTCTCGATCATTCTATGTTGATGTTGTAATTTGTCGTGCAACCGGTTTAACAGGCTCATATTTCGCTTGTACCCTGGAACAATATCGTCAGCTTCCTGGGAAAGTTCTCCTAGGTGAGGCGCCGGCATTCCGTGTAATGTTCCCTTCCGATGATGGATAGTGATATCATAGTCCTGGAGTCTCTGCATCCACTTGGTTATTTGACCAGGATTCTTGAAATTTAGAAACCAGGCCGGCGAAGAACTGAAATACGGCAGAAAATTTCTACTCCGTTGATGGAAATGTTCTACGGCTTAAACTATGGCTAGCAACTCTTTCCTGGTGACACAGTAATTCCTCTCCGGTTTTCATAGGCACTTTCTCCAGTAGGCTATGTCACGTTCTTGGTCATTTCTTTCTTGGGACAAAAGAGCACCCACACTCTCACTGCTCTCATCCGTGTGGAGAATAAATGGTTTGTCGTGCTAAAATTCGTCAGGATTGGAGCCGATGGTAAAGCTTCCTTCAAGTTGTTAAATGCCTCCTCACATTCTTTTTTCCACAAGTAATTTTGTTTGCTTTCTGTCACTTTGTGAAGAGGTCTTGGGACGGAAGAAAAGTCTTTCAGAAATCTCCTATAGTAGGTGCAAAGCCCCAGGAAACTTTTTAGCTGATGAAGATTTTTGGGGCGTCTCCAGTCTTTAACTGCTGACACTTTTTTCTTGATCTCTCGACACACCTTCGGCAGAAATGATGTGTCCGAGATAAGTCACTTCCTGTCTGAATAATTTTAATTTAGCGGGAATCAACTTTACATTTGCTTCTTTCAGTTTCTGAGGCACCTTTCTAAGATATTCTAGATGTATTTCAAAGCTCTTCACGACGATGATGATGTCATCCATGTATATCAGACTAGCTTCGTGGGAAAGACCTTTTAAAACAGTTTCCATTAGGCGTTCGAATGTTACCGGCGCATTACATAGTCCAAACGGCATCCTCTTGAGCTGCGAGTCCTTGCCCAGTAGTAAATGCCATCTTTTCTCGGTCATCAGGGTGCATCTCTACTTGCCAATAGCCACTCTTTAGATCAAGTGTCGAAAACCACTTGCTTCCAGAAAGAATGTCTAGAATGTCATCAATTCTAAGAAGGGGGTAAGTGACTTTCTTCGTAACCTCATTCAACCGGCCGATTCAACTCAAAATCTTGTTGAACTGTCTTTTTTTCTGTCAAGGACGATGGGAGATGCTTATAGACTTGCTGAAGGCTCGATGACATCGACTTCTTCCGTATCTTTTAGAAGTTTTCCTACCTCTTTCTGTTTAGCAATCGGTAGACGTCTTGGATGTTGCTCAACTGGTGGATGATTCCCAATGTCGATTCTATGCTGTGCCAAACTGGTTCTACCCACGTCAGAAGATGAGCTGAAAAAAAACATCTTGAAGGCCTTGAATGACACGTTCGGCAGCATTCCTCTCTTCCTCGTTTAACTGCGCATTCTGCAATAACGCCGATGTAATGCTCTCTGAAGTCACGGATTCTGAAGTGTTAACGTTTCGTTTAATACTGGTCACTGGAGTGCATGCTGCAACCACTTCACCTTTCTTAGTAACTCTCGCCTTTTCAGTTACGTTAGCAAATCTCACCAGGATAACGGTTCTCGATATGTCGACGAGTGATGAGGCTACTAGTATTCCTTTCGGGTTGTTACAGCTCTTGGGATATTGAAATACACCAAAGCGGAAATCTCTGTTCTCTGCTATGGATCCAGGAAGTATAAATTCTCTTCTTACTGGTAGTACGATATCGTCTTGAGGTATGATTTGATGAACAGATTTAACTTTTTCACCATTAATTACGAATAGGGTTATGTTCTCAGAGGCAGAATGCAGTTCGTTGATTTTAAACTCCAAGGAAAAATTAGATTTCCTTCGAAAGTATAATCCGAGTACACAAGGATCTGTAGTGTTTACCACATGATGGTAGGCGGCACATCCAAACGTGATGCCAACGTTTAATTTTCCATCAATGTTGATTTTATTACCGGACACAGTCTGGAGGGTAACGCAGGGCGGCATCCAGATAATTTTACCTTCCGAGTTGTTGAGCCAAATCTTTTCGTATGATGGTAACATTGGCTCCCATGTCGATCGTCATATTGCAGGGAATTCCATTGATATGTCCCATGATGAAAAGTCCATTACTGCCGCCACTCATGTGAATTCATCGCCACTCATCTCAATCAGACACCTGAAGCACTGTAAACCGGGGTTTTTCATTATCTGGCAGTCTCCGCCCCGCGAGATGGCCACTAATTAGTTTCCCTCCTTTTTCATAGGCGAACTCTTAACTTCTGTATCTTGGGGTGTTCTTCATTTTCTTCGTATGTGACCTTCAGCACAGCAGTTCCAGCACTTAAGTTTCGATTTCTTGTCACTCTTATTCTGTCTCAAGGCATTGGCTTGTCTTGTGAAATCATCCAAGCGAGAAGCCATTTGATCCACTGGCTCTTTGACTTGCGCAGCTCTGATTGGGTGTTGGTCTCTGCAAGTTGCTTGCTGGGCTGTCTCGAATTTCATGGCGTACACCAGAGCACCTTTTACGTTCTTGACATCCGCCATTGGCAGTGCTTTCTGTATTTTACGATCCCGGATGCCGTCGATGAAGTATTGCAGGGACAGGATTTCCCTTCTTTCTGTCGGGCACTCCGATAAGGTGAGATGGGACAGCCTTTCAACATCCGAGGCGAGCTTCGGGAGTGTTCCCGTGGGCTTCTGTTGACAAGATTTTAACTGAAGCCTGCTGTAGTCTTTTAAACAAACCTCACGGAAGCGCAACTCCAATGCGCCGGATAGCGCTTTGAAATCTAGCCTTTTGTTTTCAGGAAGAGTCTGAAGGATATCCACTGCATCTACTGTCAGAGAAGCGGTGAGATGACAGACCTTAGCTTGGGTATCCCATCCATTCGCTTTCGCCGCTATAGAAAATTATGTCTTATATACTTGCCAGGAGTTCTTACCGTTATAAGTATATAGATTCAAAGAGGAATAAGAAGACACGGGTAAACATTTAAATCCATCAGAATTGCTTCCTGTTGTCGCTATGCATTACTTTAAGGTGTCACCTTCTTTGGCGAGGGCACCAGAAACCGCTTCTTCAATTTGTTGTCCGATTTGCTCTTGCACGGTAGAAATTCTTTCTTCAATTTGTTGCTCTACTGCAGAAACTCTTTCTTGAATTTCTCCAACTTTGTCTTCAGTAGTGTCTATTCTAGCTCGAATTTGGTTTCTACTATGCAGGTAATTTCTCTTTTCATTTCCTCTTGACCTGCTTCAATCTTTTCTTTCACGGATTTCCTGTTCTTTAACGGAATCTTGGCCAGCTTTCATCTCTTCTTTAACTCACTCTCGACCAGCTTCCATCTTTCCTTTAACTGATTGTTGGCCAGCTTTCATCTCTTCTTGGCCTGCTTTCAGTTCTTCAACTTCTTTTTGAATTAAATTATTTAATTGTAAATATAGAATTAAAAGCTAGATAAACTCTAGTTCCAAGTCACTTAATAGAAGAATTTAAAGACACCTTCTCAGTGTCGCCTAGTGACGTTGGTCACACGAATGTGACTCGCGATCTGATCGATACTGAAAACCATTCACCTATGAGGCAACATCTTCCGTGCCTTCTGTTTGCAAAAAAACGTATTCGCAAACTTCTGAAGGAGATGCATGGCGATAACATGATCGATTACTCATTTAGGCTTGGCATCATTTATCGTCTTAGCTAGGAAGAAAGGCCGCGTGATTTTGTGAACACTACAGATGTCTAAATAACAATACAAAGAATGAGTTAGGCTTTGCTTCGAATCAATGACACGCTGGACATGCTAGAGGGAAACAAATGGTTTACTACTTTAGATTTGAAAATTGGCTACTAGAAGGCAGAAATAGACCCTCAAGACCGACAGAAGAGTTCATTTACTACGGGTCAAGAACTCTGTCAACCCTCGAGCGACGTTTCAGCGTCTAATGGAGACAGGAAAGTATGCGGATCGGAAAAAAAGATAATTTAAAGTTCAGTTTTTCCAAATGTAAATTACTTCTTCGAGAAAATTGACTATTTTGGTCATATTCTCTCTGCAGAAGTTGTACTCACAAATAAAGAGAAAATCAAAGTCGTTCTTCACTGGAGTCGCTTATGATTTAAGAAGCTTTCCTGAACTCTGCACTTACTACATAAGATTTTCCAAAGCTTTTCTGAAATCGCAAGATCTTTACACCACCTAACAAGAAACGTTTTCGTGGACTCATGAGTGTGAAGGTATATAATCTTTTTCTCTTTTAAGCTTACAGAACTGTATGCACTCATTGGTCAAATTATTCCGGATAAAGTATTTCTCAGTAGAATTTTTGCAGAATTAATATTATGTAAAATCTAATCATACAGAATTTTTACAACTTATGTAGTGAAAGTTGAATGTAGTTGTTTCCGTAACTTTTATTTTCAAAAATTAATTCGCAGTTTCAGAACCTGAAATAATCTTCGTCAAAGTGATGTAACAATATTTATTTGATTAAGTGAATTATTTAGGAAATTTAATCTCATGTTTTGGTTATACCCATTAGTTTGATTCTTAAGCATTTCATATTATATAAATATATAAAATGAGTATTGAATATTTTATGAAACAAAAGGTATAAAATTAGTTATTTTAATAATTTATGCGTAATTTTTAAGAGACCTTTTTAAATATAATTTTGTGTTTGTTAATTCAAATGCAATGATTTTGGCTCTTGGTTACAAACTTTGCTCTTGGCTTTAAAGGACATTTCAAATAATTGTGTAAAGAATTTTATGAAGTAGAAAACACAACTTGTATTTGTGAAGATGCTTAAAATTATTATATTCATATGTACAAAAGATTCGAACATAAAAGATCATGTACACAATTTATTTAAAAGAACTTCGAATCCTCCTAAGTAATA
Source organism: Stegodyphus mimosarum (assembly GCA_000611955.2). Lineage (NCBI taxonomy): Eukaryota > Metazoa > Arthropoda > Arachnida > Araneae > Eresidae > Stegodyphus > Stegodyphus mimosarum. The sequence goes on along the minus strand of KK118372.1, from coordinate 15,444 downwards.
AGAAATAAATTTCATTTAAATTTTGACTAATTCATTTAAATGAAGTAAATTTCATTTTATACACGACTTGGAATTTTAAATTAAAAGAAGAACCTGAAAAGGATTTATATAATTTTTCATTTAAAATTTCAGTCCGCCTTTTGAAACAAAATAGTGTTTCCAAAAGCGTATTAATTAATATCATTTTGCTCACAAAGTTCCAGAAATGTATGAATATCTAATATTTTGAGCTATTGCAAAATTTAAAAAAAAAATGACTATCTCCTTGGATTGCTCTATTTAAATTCCACCCTGCGTTGATGTTTGACTGCATAGCTGTGGCTTCACGACATAGCTGCGCAACGGTGAAACAGGTTTACATTGTGTAATATAGGAGCCTTCATTCTTCTCCTAAAAGTTCTTCGTTGAAAGTACTCAAGGGATGAAAAGCTGTGGCGTAGCAAGAGGGGGCAAGGTAGTCTATCATGCCCCGGGCGCCTCTCGCAGAGGAGCGCCAAATGGTCCCCAAAATAAACAAGATTTTTTCTTAATTTCAATTTTTATTTCATTCAATGTTAAATTAATAATTATTGTAATATAATTCATTATTTCCTTTCCTGATTTGTCTTATTAAATATTTTATAAATAATGTTTGTATTAAACCAATGAAATATCTCCGTATGCAAAACGTTCTTTCTTCTTTCTTTCAAAACACTTTATTTTTCTAAAATAGTGAATTTTTTTTAACAAAATGCACGTACAGATCACGTTAGTTATTTTAGAATTATAACAGAAAGTAACACTGTTGTTTTTTATCATATTATAAGCCCTTTGAACTATTATTAACTTGGCCGTCAAACTATAATATCGACTAATAACTGACGTCAAAAGAAATAAATATTATGAGCTTCTATTTGCTTCGATTCCTGATATCGCTCATCGAGAACAAATGTCGCAAGTCTTTGCTATGTAGATACTGATGTTACCAGCAGAAACGTTTCTACCAAAAATCTTCCTTGGGATTTATTGAAACACATGCAGTCTCAATTGAAAATACAGTTTTAGAAAAATTAAATTCTGATCAGTTTTCATTAACAAACTGTACATCACAATGTTATAATAATATTACCGTAATGTCAGGTCACATATCTGGCGTTCAACAAGGAATCATGGACAAAAATAATGAAGCCCTATTTGTAAATTTTGAAAACCACTTTCTAATTTTAGTAGGTGTTACTGCAGCTAAGCAAGACTCAGTCATTGCAACATGTTTTGGAATAATTTAAAACATATATCTGTTTTTCTTACGTTCAACATTAGGATGGGAATTAAAAAGTGCCTTAAAGAAATATGTTAAACATGAATCTGAAACAAGTTTTAGTGCCAGAGCACAGCGGTTAGTGTTTCTGTCGATAGGTTGGAAGAATTAGTAGAACTATCAGAAAAATTCGCAGAGGACAGTTCTACCACAAATGAACCAGAAGTGAAGCTACAATTTTATTGTAAAATACACCGAATTTTAATCTCATAACTTAAGTTCATTTCTGGCATTAACTCTTGAGGAAAACTGATCGTATGCAACTCAGATAACAAGATCCTAAAACGAATTTTAGAGAAGCGTTCCATCTTGAGTCATTAGTGAATGAACTTGGAGAAATTCTAGATGAGATATGTGCAGAGGCAATTAAAAAGGCGAAGTCTGTCTGTAAAAAATGGGGTATTGATACAACACCGAGAAAAGACAGAGAAGTGCCCGGAGAATTGGCTAGAGATGTTGGCCTTTTCGCAGAAAGTTAATTGACCGCGTTATGCAAAACATTCCTTATCGTCTGCAGCAGGAAATAAGAAAACGATTTACACGATTTAGGGATTTCAATTCCAAATTCTGATGTTTACTGAAAGTTGGAAACTGAACTTAAAACTCCATTAGAGCTTTTAACCTTTATAGTCTCGTAACTGAGAAGATGTTCAAACCACTTCAAATACTCCTTACTATTCCAGTATCAGTTGCTAACTGTGAACGGTATTTCAGCAAATTTAAATTAATTTTGATATATCTACGATCAATGAAAGGACAAGGTCGCCTATGCGACTTAGAATTTTAAGTGTGGAAAAAGAAAAATTTTATATGATCGACTTTGATGAAATAATTCATAAATTTGCTTCATCAAAGGCAAGGAAAATGTATGCACCGTAATTAATTGTATTAATGTATTATATTACAGTGTACTAGCGATTATCCGAATGCGGATTATCCGGTTTGCGAATTATCCGTGCGTTGAGGTGCCCATGCACGCACGCTCAACGCTGTGCGCGAAAGTGTTTAAAAAAACAAACACGTGCAAGCCCTAGCATGCTCTAAAAGCCTCTTATCCCCCAAAACTGTATACTAGTTATCCCGAAAAACTATATAGAATTTTGTATAAGTGTAGCTAGGTAGCGACTATTCGTAATACATTATAGAGAATTAAGATAAGTATTGCATTTTATTATTATTTGTATTACATTCTTATTACGAGTTTATACTTTTATATTACTATATGTTTTGCGGGGAGCGTTAAAAAAGTATCGTGACCCGGGCGACAGTTATGCTCCCTACGCCACTCATAAAAAGCAATATATATGAAATTTCTTATCCTGACACGTTTATTTAAGAAAAAAGTGTTTTTCTTTTTTCTTTTTTGTAATAGCTTTTCAGACAAACGTTAAATACACTGAAAAAACAGCTAGCGAAAAATTGACTGCAATGCTAAAATTTTTACTGAATTACTTAACTTTAATGTAAGTCTTGAAAACATGATTACTAGAGCATGTAAGAAAAATCTAAATAATAAAACACAGTTGAAATTCAAACTTTGTGCCGTTAGTTTTTGCTGAATCGTTCCGCCATCTGACGGCCACAGTCGCAACTATACGCAAGCTAAAAATTTACATATGTGCAGCTGTTTCTCATGCAAATAATATTCTCTATGAACACAAATATAAAACAGTTTCAAAGTAAATGCAAGTAATTGCAAAAAACGTCATGCAACAAAAGCAAATCAAAGAGTACTTTACGTATGATTATTTTTTTATGAAACTGCTAATAAAGAAAATTTATTTTTAAAGTCTTGCAATCACTTAACAAATAGTTTTACTAAAGTTAGTGGGTACTACGGTGAGGCAAAACGTATTGGAACGCACCAAGCTTTCAACTATTTTTTGAAGGATAGTTAAACAGCTAAATTAAATGAAATAGTTTTCTTATATGTCATATCTTAAGGCTAAACAAAAATGAAAAATCTTAAAATTTAATGTTTAATAGATATCAAATTACACACTTCTTGCGTACAAATGAGAAACTAATAATAAAAGTATGCTCAGGTACATAAATATATACTTTTTAAATTATCAAAATGTTTCAATAAGTTTGGCCTTCTTTCCTTTCTATAACTGAGTCTTCTAAGCATGTGTTTCATAAGATTTTAACAGAGATTTTCTTCTGCTTTTCCCCACTGTATGATAAATTCTTCTCTAATTTAATTTTTATTGGAAATTTTTATATGCAAGTCATTTTTGTAGATGATCCTAAGTATCATCTACATCTATGTCTGCAGAATGACTCACGTTAATTTCAAAATGCAAGGGGAAAAAGTTACACTTTTGAAAACTGAAAAAAAAAAATTGATTTTAGGAAATTGAAAAAAAATTTCGTTACAATTTTTTCAGTTTGTAAAAGTTTCACTTATCCCTTTTAAGTTGAAAAGTTTCAGTCCCAGAACCCCCTCCCCAAGATAAAAATGTTTCATTTACATTTTCAAACATGAAAATAACAACCTCTTTTAAGACCAGACGAAAAAGTCCCATTTATATTTTTTGCTAAGATGAAAATGTTTCCCTTATTTTTTTTCCAGAGATGAAAAGCTTCATTTCAGAATTTTAAAGTTAAAAAAGAAATATGTATTACACTTTAAATATTTATGACGATTTTTTTTCAGGTAATTTATTTGTTTTGTGAAACATATAGTACGTAACAAATTCTACGCAGGTCTATACAATAAATTTCTAAAAGTGGAATCATCCAAATGGGACATGAACCGGCAAATTCGTGATAATGCCGAGAAACCTTTGGGTGAGACTAAAACTTTGATTTATAAATTTCCGTGAAGCTTGTAAAGAAAGCATACATAAATCTGTCATACACACGAAATGTTATGCTGTGGCGCCATCTGTTGCGGCAAATTAGATTGATTCAGATTGTTGAGTCATTGTAAGTGCGAAAACTACATTTGATGAAGGTAAAAAACTTCTTAAAGCTGAAATCGATCCTCGAAAACAGATAATTAGAATTAGCAGTATTATAACAGTTAATAACTATAAAGTAATGGTGAAATGCGTTTGAAAGTAAGATAAAGAAAAATTGTTTCCAGGTAGACTCAACTATTTTGAATCCCCCTCGTTCCAAAGCGAAAATATCCTACACTGTTACTTAAAAAAGTGCCAAACAGCATCGGTCATGATAAATTTTTAAACATAATCAAAACACGGATTCTTGAAATTAATATTTCTCATGAATATTGGAAAGGCGTTAAAGTTTGCTTTACTTTAAAAATTTCCCAGATTGAGAGAAGAGTAGTTATTGTGGAGCATCCTGCTGTGCCTAAGTGCATATTAAATTTTGGGCCTATTACTTGGCTTGTTATTGTTGCTCTGGTGAGCATACGAGTCCAACATGCGATAAAAAGGAATTACAAGTGTATGTTACTTGTACAATATTCAACAGAAAAAACGAAAACGTCAACTAAGAGAGCTGATGTAAATCTCAAGCCATTTTCTGGAATTTGCGCCAGCTATACTTTTATGATGAATCTCGCAACTTCAAAAATTTGTTATGGGTAATTCCGTCAATTCACCTATTCCTTTGGTAGAAATTAATTTGCATAAATTAAAATCTGCTACATACTACTAAAACAACTTATTTTATATATGGAGGCAAATGGCATTGATATTGCATTAAAGGTTAAGCGCACCATAACGTTTCACTGATGAAACGACTATGGTTTTCCTTTATATGTAATCTAGAGAAATACCAAGCGCTTTCAGACGCCCAAAATCACATTTTTGGATTTCACGCAGTATTAAGCCAAGCTATATAAAAATAGTGAGAAATTTTAAGAATTAGAGAAAGTAGGGAGAAATATGCTGTAAAACGAGTTGGCAGCAGAGCGATCAGAATTGGCACTATAATTTAAAATATTTTAAGAAGTCAGAGTATTATGACTCAGAATTAATCTAGCTGTACGTAGGGGCACAATGGACCTCTTTACTTCAAGTGAAAAAATATCTAGGCATAGCCGTACTCCAGCTGAAATTGTACTGTAATTTCTTCCACTGCAGGCAAATTCCACAAGTCAATATTCTTAAAAAAATGTCTGTAAATCTAATTGTAATTTGAACTGCATCAAAAAGGATATATGCAAAAATGGCTATATTCCCTGACAATCTTGTCTACACCGAGGGAGGTTAACTCTTTTAGTGACTAAATGTTCAAAAAGAAAATTATTTCGAACTTAATATACAGTTTTAACGGTTTTAAAATACGGAATGTGTTCGTAATTTAGATAAAAGGAAGGCAACTGTTTTCAACCATGGTTTTTTAAAAGCATTTAGTTTCTATCATTACAGTGTATATTGAAAACAAAAACAAAAAGCATAATAAAACACATTTCAATGACTGAAGAAAGCAGAGTTTCCATTTCATAATTTAAAATATAATTACTGCTTAAAATGAGGAATGTGTAATATCCTGCTGTTAATAAAAATGTTTACCTAATTCAAAGAAAGAGCAGCTAAGTGTAACTTGGATTTTAATATCTCATCTTAGCAAAATATTCATAACTCTGTTTCTCTCTCAAGAAAGCAGAGAGGACATTGGACCTAAAATACTTGTTCCCCCCCCCCAAAAAAAATCTTGAGAAAAAAAACTTAAGCACATAATATTATTTTTAGATATATAAATATAGATTACAGTAAACGCCCCTTAATGTGATCTCAATGTTATCATTCAGATACTGTTATCGAATTAGCGAAGTCACTCCTGTTTGTATATGAAAACATGGAAACTATATCGCTTATTCTGTACAGCAATTTGGTTAAGGTTACCAAAATATTAAAGAATGAATTTTTTAAATCGAAGTAAATTCTCCAAATAAGGTCAAAATAAATTTTAAAAGTTGCACAATGACTTAAAAATATCACTAAGTATGAGATCAAGTCGTCAAACTGCTTAGTTTTCATTTTAGTCAACTATTTAAAATTAAGCAATAAAGCAACCTTTTGTTAAATTTGGTGAAAATTTTGAATACCTCTGTTGGTTTAGAGAGCAGTCAGGCAGGAGATATCTGCAAGTAGTTTTTGGAATAAATCCAAACACATCATGTAATAAAATTTCTGAAGAACGTAAACATGAAATGGATTAATTCCCTGTAAATGCTTATATAAGGGATACCCTCCGAGTACTAAGATTAGGGATGTAGCATTGGTCAAATAATTTCCAGAAACAAAACGAATTTATTAATAAACTTCTGGATAATGCTTGCAAACAATCCATTAGTAATGATTTTTTTTCTCTTTCAAAGAGTTGTGAAAGTAAGTATTTTTATACTTCCTCTTACATTTATATTTTTTTTACTCCCTTAGGCACTATACGGAAAGGGAGTGATGCCGCGTGGAGGTCTTTTTAAGAGAAACTGGCTCGTATTGATGTTACACGTGGGGAGTAATTACTTTACTCATGCTTGTTAATAAATTTTAGTCAGTTTGTGTAGAAGTCACCTGCAACTGATATAATACTGATGTTGATAACGATGAAATGTTTACAAAAATTATCAGTTAGATACATTTATTTCAAACAAATTAGAGATATTATAAGTTATATCGATGATATTACTAAAAATAAATTAAAGATACATTATCACTGCTTTTAAATTGCTCAGTTGTATCCAAACTATTGTGCCACATCTAATGGTAACATTCTTGAGATCTTATAATTTGCCAGGTAGCAGTAATGATAAATTAAAGATCTATATCTTTGTGAACTGACAATGCTTCACAAGCCAAACGTCAGTGCAGAGTATTACAATGCAATGACCATGTGAAAAAGTGAAAGGATAAGTTATAGACACTTTAATGCCAACAATATAAGTAATAAAAAAAGCAATATGGGAATAAGAAATTAAAGATATAAAGTTTTTAATAAAGCTAAACATCAAGGAGTAAAACGGCTTAAGGTCTATTATTATTACATTATTATAACCTTAAAGTCCTTTATTTATAATTTCAATGCTTAAATAAACTTAAATTACTGTACTAATATTTCTCTAGAAAGAAAGAATAATATAAACTGCCCTACAAATTGGTATCAATATCTTCTCAAATCCCAAAATTGGTAGGTTACTTATATTTCTAATATTCTATAATGTAAAAATTAAAAAGAAAACTAGCAGATTTTAGATTCATATTCCATTGAAACAGCAAAGCAAAACAAAAAATGAACAAAGCAGTGAACGAAAGCATTGCTGAAAACTGAGAAAAGTGGCGTTCAAACGTAAAAAAACCTTTTACAGAAATCAAAGTGCCATAAAAATCATACAGATGTAATTTTATATTTCTCGTGACATCTTCAGCTGAGGGTTGTTGCCCTGAGAAATGTAAAAATCTTTACATATAATGATAGAGAGAACCAGGAATACTCAACCAGGGGGGAATGTGGTCAGCCTTTTATTTTGCTGTTAAGTATTTAGTTTTAATTTATGAATATAAAAAGCTACTTTTATTCAGGTTTTGGTATTTACCAACATTTTTCTGTACTTTTTCTTATTTTATAAAACATGTTAGGAAGTAATGTATATGTAAATAAATGTATATATGTATCTTTCAAAGAATTCAAATTCAAGTATTTTTCATTTCTTGTGCGATGTATTGACTAAAAAAATTCCTAATATTCAATCACTAAAATAAGTTGAATATTTCCTAATCATAAAATGCATGCTTGTAGCCTCTTTTTAATATACAGTGTTACAAAAATTGTACGATTTTAGGCTAAAAATGGTATTATTTACCTAATACTAACTGTTTGAACTGAAAATGCAGAACATCGACAGTTTTTTTATAAGACGCTCATCCAATCTCAATTTTTAAGTAATTTTTTTAAGGAAATTTCTAATCTAAATCCATCACTGTCTTTAAATGTGGGCGCATATGGCTACAGAGATTGCATACAAATAAATGTAAAGGAAAGAATTCGTGAAGAAATGTAAAAGAATGTGAAACGCCAAGAAGCGAATAAAAATGTTCAGTGTAAGATGTATGCTTGTTTAATATGGCAAGAGATTTTCACATGATAATAGTTGCAGCTTCACATTAATAAAGTTTCTTGAAGTATCCACTGGACAAGCAATCATTTGCTTAAGCAGCTTAAATGCAGAAAAATGAACATGTCGATTAATTTTGCTTTACAAGAAGCACACTGTATCTATACTGAAGGTGTAATATTTGGTTTAATTTTCCCGTTTATGTATACTACTAGCTTACTGAAATTCTTGATTAGTAGGAATGTTTTTACTGCGTCAGGCTAGGATATGTGAGCAGTGTAAGTTTATTTTACTTGTTCATCTAGTGATTCATGTTTCTAAAGACATGTTAGTACGAAACATCAGATAATTTATTTTATGTTAAAGTAACCATTTAGCGTGAAATAAAATGAGCTGTCGGTCCTTCCACGTGAAATAAATTTGAAGTTATGCTTGAATCTACTTTAAAGCCACTGATAATGCCAAAGGCTTTCTTTAAGAAGCTGCCCGTATGAAGGATCTAATGATTTCAAACTTTGTGAGATGGGTGGTAGTTTTAACTTCATAATTATTCGAAGATAGAAAAAGTAACAGAATTTTCAAGGAAGAAAAGTAATTAAAGCTATCGAAAAAACGTTCAAAGCTTTTTTACGTAGATGTACATTATTTAACTTGATACTGTGAGCAGCTCAGGGGAGATTTATTCTTGTGCCATTTTACTTACTAAATCTCTGATGAACGAAAGTAAGCATATGAAAGATCATGCCCTTTTATTAAAACTTAGTTAGTATTAAGTCTTTTTTTCCCTCACAAATAAAAAAATGGAATCTTATCTTAGATCTGTGGGAAATAATGTGATATGAAAGTGGTAAACGAATATGGAAACAATGAAGATATTGAGCTACACTTCAGAATGTTCTCATCCCTTGCTCACAAACTCACGGAAGACGTAAATGATGGGAAGTAACTTGCTATATGAGAAAATTCGCCATCTGGTGCAACATTATGCTTTGTTAATCACTGGTTTGTAAAAACGCCATTACGATAGAGATGTTAAACTACTGCGAAAAGTTTTGGCTTGGTTTATTTGATTATGGCAAAGCACTCGAGGCCTAAGGGAAAGGATGTCTTCGCGGAGTACTTTCTAAGGTAGAACGTCTAGTATCCACGTTGCCACATAGGGAAAGTTATGAGAACGCTTATACAGCCAACCGTTAGCCTAGAATTGAACCGAGGTCGATCTGCCAGTATTCACCGAGTTTTCCGCTCTGCCGCTGGCGGGCCTGTACTATGAAAACAATGCATAGAACAAATAATATTGTAGAAGTAAAGTCTTTGGTATCGAGAGAATCTTAGAATTCTGGAAGAAGCTATGAAATGAGTAATTTACATTTTGAAGGAAAAGAAGAGGAAAATATTAATGAAATGTGATAAAAGTGTACGACGTGTAATGTAATCACTAAGTGCAAAGAAGTTTATTTTCAAAATTTCTGTTGATATGTAGTAGAATTTCAAGTATTCGAAATAAGTATTAACTTTTTTCCATTACTTGAAAAGTTTCGACAAGTTTTGATTACTTGAAAAAAGAAATTCAAGGTTATCCAAATTCGACTGCATATACATAAGGAAAATATATGAAGTTAATTTTTAAAAGAAAAAGAGCTGGACAAAGTGATCATATTATGCAACATTTTTAACGCGCTAATACTTTTTACCGTCACTAATCAAAGTTGCATTACGCAACCCATGAAATGTGATAATAAAAATACAATATATACAATGCGTAATAAAATTTGATAAATTCTTGCAACCAGAAAAGATTTTGAGAAATGCACAAATGGGAAAACGCCGTTTTTGAAAGATGATTTGTTGTTAAGAGAGTGTTGTGTAATTGGTAATGAATGTGGCGTCGCTTCAGTTCCGTCAAGTTCCTAATTTAGTTAAAGCGTAATGGCAACACCTTCTTGTCTCCGAGAAAAACAAAGGTCGGTATTCTATCGTGCGATTTAATGCGCATGTAAAATGTAAATAAATATCATGAATAAGTACATATACCGTTGTAAGAAATAAAATATTGATTCTATTGGAGTCAGAGAAGTGTTATTTTCCTACATTTGTATACGAGACACTTCACTGGTGTACCCCGGCGTAATCGAATTATACAATGGCTGACGACGAGGAAACCGAAATTAAAGCAACAAACTGCGTCTGTTGCCAAGGTAAGCATTAAAGTTCCTCCTTTTTTGAAGCCAGATTCTAAAATATGGTTTATTCAACTAGAAGCACAATTTAGAAATGCAAAAATAAATGTAGATCAAACAAAATATGATTATAAGTTCCATTGAACCCGATATTTTGTCACAAGTATCTGATATTTTGATAAATGCGCCACAAGATAATAAATATCAGGCAATTAAAAATAGACTAATTTCATTATATGCAGATTCAGAGACTCAAAAAACCCAAAAATTACTGAGTGAATTAGAACTGGGTGACAAAAAGCCATCTCAATTGCTGTGTGAGATGCGTAATCTGACAAGCCCTAAAGTAACGGATACTTTCCTAAAAACATTGTGGCTACAACGTTTACCCGTTAATATGCGTAGCATTATATCTGTTAGTGGTGAAGATTTGTCAAAAGTGGCTACAATGGCCGATAAGATTTGGGAATTAAACCCTGTTACTCCCCAAATAGCTGCTGCTTCAACCATAACTCTACAAACGGAAGTGATTGAAAGCTTATAAAAACAGGTTAGTGAACTAAGCTTGCAAGTTTGTGCTTTATCCAAGCAACGTCACAGTCGTCCCTATTGTCGTAACCGATCCAAATCAAGATAGGAGTTACAATGGTAACAGATCTAGTGATATTTGTTACTATCATAAAAAATTCGGTGATAAATCATTTAAGTGTAAACAACCGTGCAACTACTCATCAAAATCACAGATAAATAGCCTGGAAAACCAGCTCCCCCTCTCTCATTGACAACGGAGGGACAAGGGGTGCCGCTGAGTCGTCTTTTCATCAGCGACAAAGAATCCGCTAGCCAATTTTTAATAGATACCGGGGCAAAAATTTCCGTCATCCTTCCCTTACCTTCATATAAAAAACTTCTCAAAATTAGAACTCTTTGCTGCAAATGGCACGAAAATCAAAACATATGGCCAAAAATTACTCAAGCTTGATCTTGGACTCAGACGATCGTTCACATGGCCTTTTGTAAATGTGGAGATAAACAAACCGTTAATAGGCATGGATTTTCTTGCAAATTTTAACCTTTTCGTAGATTCCAAAAATCGCAAGTTGATTGATCGTACTACACTGTTAACAACCAGTGGAACTCCTTGTTTTCAAAATGATAATAATAATATTCCAATTTTAAATGCCGTAAATGATCCATATAAACATATCATTAACGATTTTCCGGATTTATTAAAACTGAATGCAGTTAATAATAAAGTTGAAAGTCACAACATCGAACATTATATCGAAACCAGAGGTCCACCAGTTTTCGCTAAAGCTAGGAGACTATCAGCTGAGAAACTCAAAGCGGCTAAAAAGGAATTTGAATTTATGCTCCAAATGGGTTTATGCAGGCCATCCAAAAGTAACTGGTCGAGCACACTACATCTCGCTAAGAAGAAATCATGTGATTGGAGACCTTGCGGAGACTATCGAGCGTTAAACAACGTCACGATTCCTGATAGATACCCTCTCCCATTTTTAAAAGATTGCAGTTACATTTTAGCTGGAAAAAGAGTTTTTTCATCCATAGACCTTATTACAAATTCCGGTTAGCGAAGAAGATATACCAAAAACGGCCATTCTCCCTCCCTTTGGCTTATTTGAGTTCCCATTCATGATGTTCGGCCTACGAAATGCGGCCCAAACGTTAGCGTTTCATGAAAAGCGTGTTGAATGGACTAGAATTCGTGTTTTGCTATTTAGATGACATTCTAATAGCCTCTCCTGATGAAGAATCTCATCAACAACATATACTAGCAGTCCTAGAGAGACTAAAGGAATATGGCTTGTGTATTAATGCGGCAAAGTGTAAATTCGGTCAAACAAAACTTGCATTTCTGGGATACGAAGTGTCAGTTGAAGGACTTAAACCTCTTTCAACGAAAGTTGATGCCATCAAAAATTTCCCAGAACGAAAGTCATTCACTAGTTTAAGACGATTTTTAGGTATGGTGAATTTTTACCACAGATTCATACCAAATTGTGCGAAACTGCCCCAACCTTTGACAACATTGCTCAGGGGTATCAAAAAGAACTACAGAAAAGATATAACCTGGACGGCAGAAACAAGAAACGCCTTCCACAATTTAAAAGGTGCACTTATTCATGCCACAAACTTAACTCACCCATCCGAAAAGGCTGAAATATAGCTTACAACTGATGCTTTCGATACTGCCACTGGAGCCGTTTTGCATCAGATTGTCAATGAAAAACAACCCTTAAGTTTCTTTTCCCAAAATTTGACACCGACACAACAAAAATATAGGGCCTATGACAGAGAACTCTTAGCCATCTATACAGCAGTGAAACATTTCAAATATATCTTGGATGACCTTTTGCAATATACACGAATCACAAACCACTAATATTTGCCTTCCAACAAAATTTAAAAAAAGCTTAGCCACGGCAAGCTAGGCAATGTCATATATGGGCCAGTTCTTAACCGATATCCGATTCATACAAGGGGATGAAAATACCGTCGCTGATGCTCTCTCTCGCATAGACACCATTTCTGTACCATATGCAATAGATTTACAAACTATAGTAGACTATCAAGAAGATGAAGATTTGGAGACGCTGAAAAACAACCCAAACTTAAAAATCCTACAGATCCCTATGCCAGACAGCGACAAGAAAATTTACTGTGATACTTCGACAAATTATAATTGACCACACATCCCTGCAAAGTTTCGGCAGAAAATATTTTCGTCAATCCATAATTTATCTCATCCTGGAATAAGATCCACTATAAAATTGATAACACGACGTTTCGTATGGCCCCATATGAATAAAGACTGCCAACTATGGACTAGAGCATGTTTATCTTGCCAAAGATCTAAAGTTCACAGACATACACAATCATCTTTAGGAGAATTCAAAGTACCCCCACACAGATTCCAGGATTTAAACATAGATCTGGTTGGTCCGCTACCTCTTTGTAAAGAATTCAAATATCTTCTAACCATCATCGATCGTTATACACGATTGATCGAAGCGGTACCGTTAGAAGATCAATCAGCAGAATCTATTGCTAAAGCTTTGATTTATACTTGGTTTTCACGCTGTGGAATTCCGAATCGCATAACATCTGACCAAGGTCGGCAATTTGATAGCCAACTTTTTCAAGCTTTAGGAAAATATCTTGGTTTTCACACAAACACTACAACTGCGCACTATCCACAGGCAAATAGCCTGATCGAAAGACAACACCGAACTTTAAAAGCAAGCCTCAAGTGTCATGTACTCGAATCAAAATCATGGCTGGAAGCATCGCCTTTCGTTCTTTTAGGCATAAGATCTGCCGTAAAGGAAGACTTAGGTTGTTCACCCGCGGAACTTGTATACGGAACCGCTTTAGCATTACCAGGAGAATTCTTTTCACCAGTACCTCATATGAAACAGTCTGAATTTTCTCAAAACCTTCAGAAAACAATAAGAGATGTGAAGCCAAGCCCTATCACCACCCATGGAAATAGAACAGTCTTTGTTTCTAAACATCTTTCCAACTGTTCTCACGTATTCCTATACAACAACATTAATAATTCTTGACTTTCTGTCTATCTTGGACCATATCCTGTAAGAGTAAGAAAGGATATAAGTATTTCGATTTTGAAATCCACGGAAAAGTTAAAAGAGTTTCAACAGACAGACTAAAGCCATGATTTCTAGTGAAAGATGCTGATATTCCTTTCCAAGACTCCCATTCCAAGAAAGCAGAACTAGAAGAAACACCTGTATTCAAGAACACTGAAGAAAATTCAGAAACTTAGCATGAAACCAAGACTACTAGAACCGGCAGGCAGACATGAAGTTCCCCAGTCACTTTAAAGACTATCTTCCATAATCTCTGTCACTAGTAAGGGGGTGTGTAGCTTCGCTTCAGTTCCGTCAAGTTTCTTATTAAGTTTAGTTAAAGCGGAAAGGCAACACCTTCTTGTCTCCGAGAAAAACAAAGGTCGGTATTCTGTCATGCGATTTAATGTTCATGTAAAATGTAAATAAATATCATGAATAAGTACATATAACGTTGTAAGAAATAAAATATTAATTCTATTGGAGTCAGAGAAGAGTTATTTTCTTATATTTGTATACGAGACACTTCAGATAAGTTGAAACGTTAGATTTTATAACTTCAACTCCATCCCCTTCTCGTTGACATGAATATTTATGACTATAATTAATTTACGTTTTATCCGGTCTGAAATTCAGCCACTTCTAAAACATGCCTGCCTGAGATTTATTTATGGCTTTCACGCTAAAGTCAACATATTTAGAATATGGAGAGTTGATAAATGATAAACTTTAATCTTTGTTAACCTGGGATTAGAAATTACACGATGATATTGAAAATAAATATCGTTTAATTCCGCAGATGTGAGTTAGTGGCATTAAGAAATTTACGATTGTATGATTTATGATCTTCATGCTATGGCGAACTTACTAATATTGTTGTGAAACTGACTAGTATCTTACAAACGTTAAAAATAAATCTCCTCTTCATTTGATGTGTGAGGTACAGATAGTGTTGGCTGTCATCGAACTAGGAAAAAAAGGGATTTTCCCCGGATTGGACCTCGTGACGTGAGCGGATTGAGATGTTATAAAGCTTTAGGGGATAGTAATATGTCTCGGAAATTGTTATATTGTATATATTTTAGTATAACTGTATTATGTTGTAGTGTAGATATAATATTGTTACGAATTTCACATTTATTTGGCTATTTATTTAGAATTGTAATTAAAATTCCTTTTTATTTCCCCGTGCAACGCCGACGATTTTTGAAGAGAAAGCTACGTCAAAAAAAAGTAACAATGAAAATAAAAGAGCGTGTGCATTTAGTGCTTAATAAATAAATATCTCGTAATTACTGTTGCCATCCAGAAAAATCTAGA
>KK118371.1:12687-22890 GCA_000611955.2 Stegodyphus mimosarum | reverse complement strand
ATATAAGAAAAATAGATTTTATAAATAAAAGATTTTCCCCTAAAAAGTTAGCTTCTAGCAATTTTTTTATCAAACACTGTATAATGCATAATACCCTTTACTTTTTCTTCTTTTATATAGAACATCAAAATTGCTATTTCATTTATTATTGATTGCAGGATTTTATTTTTTTATTAAAGCATAACTTCTATCATTCATCTGATTTCCATTATACTAAAAGATTTATATGAATGTCAAATGAGATAATTCTTTTTATTGTTCTGCCTCTTGGTTATTGACCTTTTAAACCAAGCTATCACAATCATTGAGGCCTGTTGCTGACTAAGTCACTAAAACCTTTGAATGCTAATAGTTTGTGCTGAGCATATATTTATAGGATATGTTCCAGAGGTACATGGTTTTCTCCAAAATATTGTTTAAAGTAGTTAACAAAACTATAAATTTTTTGTCATGATTTTAAAAATTTGTAACCTAGATTTTTTTTGTGTGTGTATCTGTGTGAAGGAAAACGTTTACCAGCAATAAATGAAATTTATTGAATTAATGAAACTTAAATTAGGCAAACTGCCTGGAAATGCTGTTGCTACAGAGCACGAAAAAAAACCCCTTCTGTTTCTTAAGATTTAAAGGCTGGTAATTATGTGGTATGCTTTATTAAATTTTCTACATTTCTATATTAAAAAAACATTTAAAAATATATAATGCATGAAATATTATATGCAAATAACTTGTGACTATATAGATTCATGATATAATTCCTGGGAAAAATTTTTAAACTTTATTGCAGAACAATGAAAGCATTCTGCTTTTGGGCAGTTGGTGAATGAGGATTCTCAAGCCTTTTTCACTACACAGTTCTTGATTTACTTAAACTAAAATTTAATGATTCATCAGAATGGCAAATTTCCTTTCATGATTGAAATAAGTATATATTTATCATCAACAATTCTAATATTAGTCATTCTTTTTATTCAGAAATAGCTGCAATATTAATCATAAAGTAAATATTTTACTGCATAATTCAGTAAAGAATTTAAACTCTAATCAAAGCACTCATTTGCCATTTACGCTGAAATGGAAAAATGTGAAATAATTCATTGTTACATGTGTTTTTAAGATAAATTTCTTTTGGTTTTCTTTCACTTTGATATGTTTATAAGTGTTTTGTGATTTTATACTTTATATATATGAGATCATTATGATATATACTTTTTAGGCCTCTTGCAACTGGAAACAGCTACAGTTCTCTGGCATACAGCTTCCGTGTGGGGAAGTCTACTGTAGGAGTTGTGGTGCCTGAAACATGTAATGCAATATGGGAAGCTCTTCAGCCAGTGTATCTTAAAGAGCCAGAGAAGACTGATTATGAAAGAATAGCCGTAGAATTGTGGGACTTCCCAAATTGTGTTGGAGCTGTCGATGGCAAACATGTTGTCATTCAGGCTCCAGCACATGCTGGCTCTTCATATTTCAACTACAAAGGGTCGCACAGCATTGTTTTGATGGCTGCATGTGATGTTTCTTATATATTTACTATGGTGGACATTGGCAATTTTGGCAGACTTAGTGATGGAGGAATTTTCTCGGCATCGAAGCTTGGGAAAAAGCTTTCACACGATAAAGAATTTCTGCCTGGATACAAAAAATTACCAAACAGCTCCAAATGTCTGCCACATGTCTTTGTTGGAGATGAAGCATTTGGATTGAAAGAAAATTTCATGCGTCCGTATCCAGGAAGAAATCTAAACAACTCGAAAAGGATTTTTAATTACAGGCTTTGCAGAGCAAGACGCTGTATAGAAAATACCTTTGGTATTTTAACAGCTCGCTGGAGGATTTTACGGAATCCAATCGTAGCACAGCCACATACAGCAACATTAGTTGTTCAGGCATGTTGTTGTCTGTATCATTTCTTGATGAAGTATGAGTCTGTATCTCATATTTATAAATACTGCCCACTAAATTTTGCCGACAGACCCATGCTTGAGACAGCTAATGGACTGTGGCGAGATGATACATTTCCAAACAATGGTCTTGTGAAAGTGCTTCGATTGGGAAATAATAATTATTCATTTTCCTGTGGATCTATTCGAGATTTATTTTGCAGTTATTTTGAAAATGAAGGAGTACTGGCTTGGCAGAATAAAAGAATAGGTCTAAGACTGGAAACAAATTAAATATATGTAAATAATAATTTTGTTTTAAATATATATATGTATATGTTATGTGTAAAAATTAAACAAATTGGAAAAACAGCGCACAGCTCACTTTGATACTTTTTATGGTTATTATAAATTATTTCAAAATGCATATAATAAGACAGCATGAAAAATACGGGCAGTTATTATAATCACTGCATTACTTTCGCATGCTGGAGTATAGAAAACAGTAAATTTATACAAAAAGTAATCATGAAATGGTATCTACAGAAAAAATGTTAAATTATATTAAATTCTGATTTATAGATTATATGCAGTACATGATGATTTCTTATTTTCTGTAGTATATAAAACTTATGCATTATGAATATTTTTAAGGAACTTATGATACCATATTAACAAAATAAGATTTTTCTCACCAGAAAGCATAAAATTATTAACATTTAAAGCTAAGAAATAAATGTGCACTATATAGTAATTAATTTTCTGTTGGAGATTGATGACCTCATTAACTGGTTGTTTAGATAATATGATCTACTGCAGTAAGAAACAGCTGTAAATGTTAGTCCATTTAGATAAATTAAGCATGAATGTAGATTTATTACAATAGTTAAGATTCATTTAATTCATCATCATTTACTAATGAACTAGCATATTCATTAGCATTTTCATTAGGGAGTGAAGGCTCCTCTATTATATTGCTCACGGTTCTGTAAATAGAGGAAAACATTAAGAGAAAATGCAAATAAAATTCGTATAAACACATAAATAAACAATATGCAAATGTATGTATGTGTGTATGTGTAACAATTCAGACACTGAAGACATAAGCAGATGGCATATAGATGTAGCGGACAATTTAATATTTCTTTTTATTCTCCTTCACAAACATGGTCAGAAAGCATGCAGCAGAAACTGAAGTTTCTGGTGTTGATTGATTTAAATGGTAATGAACTTATGATACTTGCATGTTCCAGCATTTGCTTCGTAGAATAATAACAGTTTCCATGCTATCTTAAGTGTATTTCTGAGGTATATTTATGCTATATAAAACTAATAAACAACCATGTATAAAATGAAAAATCCATGGTGAATATTCAGAACTTCTAGTATCAAGTTAAATTGCAGAATTATTAATGTACTACACTGTTTAACTGACTCGATTAGTTACTTCATGAAATAACTGCATATTCTATTAAATAACTGAATTATAAAAATTAATGGTAACATATGTACACAAATGCATATACAGTAGAAGTCCAGAAATCTGCAATGCTTGGGACCAGAGGCTGTGTGAATTTTAGGATTTTGCAGATTTTAGGACAGAAAAGATAAATCATAATATTTAGAGTAAAAGTGCAAAATAAATAAGGCAAAATAAATAAGGCATATTATTATATGCATTATTACAATACTATAACTATAACATTAATTTATTATATGTGTTAAATTATTATTATTATATTTATTTATTAAAGTATGCATTTATATTAGTGATTACAGGGATATTTAAAAGCATTAAGGACATATACAATAAAGACATATAAAAATAAGGGATATTAACAAAGCATAAAATATTTCATATTTTTTAATGTTTCAAACATTTTTTTGATGGAGGTTTGTTTTAAAACTTTAAGGTATCTGCTGAAAGTTTTTCCCACAGGCTTTCAGATTATAAATATCAAATGAGTGAATCTTTTTTCCCCCCTTGATGCAGATTGAAGACGAAAAAACTTTTACCATGATATAATTATTTGGTATTTGCGGCTGTGGTATTTCAGTTAATACGTCATTATTTGGTAAGTATTTTTTCTTCAGCATTTCGTTCTCCATATTGCAGCTTCCCAAACCCATAAATTGATTGTTTACATTTTGAGAGATAGTGCGGATTTCAGATCGGCGAATTTTTGGTATTTGACTGTATTTATAAATATTACCAAAACTCTTATATATATATATATATATACTAAAACTCTGTATTTTATATATATTGTATGCTAATAGAGATTGAGTTTGGGAATTTAAAAATTATCTAAGAGAAATATTCCCAAAGAAATGTTGCTATTGAATATGAATCTTCTTTCTTTTTATTTTATTTTATTTTATTTTTTTGAAATGCAGAAGTAGTCTTTAATCAAATTGAAAAATCGAGAATTTTCAGTGGAAAACAAGAAACAGGCTTAACATTTTCGAATAAAGTAATTTAAAAACTACACAGTTTCATGCCAAATATTTATAAAAATGCATCAATACATCAACTGCACCATCATATTAGTTAAAACTGAACTTTTGTGTACTTATATTCTATAATGTTGTTTCTAAAAACGTGTTTATATTTTTAAAATTAAATAATGCAGAAAATAATATTAAATAAATCTAAAAAACAGTTTTGGTACTTCCTTATTATAGCAGCGCCCCAAAACTAAATCACTGATCAACCGAAACATCTTGCTGAATTCTCACCATGTGTTCTTTATCTCGTTGCATGTTGCATCTCGGTTGGTTACCAATTAAATTTTGTTGTCCACTATAATAAAGAAGTACCATAATTTCTTTGTATTTTTATTCTGTTATCTTTAAGTTATTTCTGTGCAGTTATTTTTATTATGATTATACTGCATGCCACGTATAATAGAGAAGTCATCATTTAAAGGAGGTCGATGAAAGAAAAAAGTTAGAAATCCCTGCACAAGAGCTTCTGCATTAAAATAAAAGTAGTTTAGTTTTCTTAAACGTTTAGCCTAAGCTTAAATTGTTTATTTTGTAAAATGCAAACTGGATTAGCAGCCACTGCCCTTCCCCCTCCAATATAAATTACATATATTCATAGTGCTATGGAAGATCATGGACGCAACATTTGTTAATACATGTCATTTCTGCTTCCCATTAGTAAATGCCTGTATGAAAAGTAGCATATACATAGTAGTAAATTCCAGAAATGGAACTTTTCCTTCTTAATTTGATGGTAAGTATGCATCAAGCAATTTCAATTGCTTAAAGCTATTAAACACCACATAATTTAAAATTAATTTCTTGATTGATAAAAAGACATGTCGTAGTAAAATTTCTGTTTCAAATCATAATTGTATTTAAGAAATGAGATCATTGTTTGTTACAAAATAAGCCACATTTAAAGAGCCTTCCAAAATAGTTTTTGTGGCTGCCTTTATTTTAGAAACTGCACTTCAAAGGGTGTTTCTTACACATGTAGCTCAGTCGATCAAACACTAAGCAACCTATATTATTTTATATAAATTTTCTTAAATAAATACCATTTTGAAAAGCAATTATAAAATTCAAATTTTCTTAATTTCTTTTATATTTTGAACCTCAAAAAAGTGTATTCACACTTGTTGCAGTTTTTACAAAATTATTTGAACCTCAAAAAAGTGTATTCACACTTGTTGCAGTTTTTACAAAATTACTTTAGCAAATTTATATAATAAAAAATGTCAAAACTATACATTTTAAGAAGTAACTCAATTTTATTATTCTAAATACACATGTACCGAATATATATTGTCTAACTGTGGTGTTTTTAAATATACAGAATACAATAATCGTTCTAAAGCAATAAAATTGCTAGAAATACTTACGTTCGATGGCTAACTGTATCTCTTAAAAAAGATAATTGTTCATGCAGCCCAAATTTTGACGTTGTAGCTGCAGAGCCACTCCTATTTACTAATTTCTTAGCGTTACACTCCCTAACATATCTGTCTCTTAGGCATTTCCACCGATATCTGGTAGTATCAACTGAAAATAAATATATTATAATCATCAGTAAGCATACATTTTACATCGAAATAATATAATATTAGCAAAAATACTTCTCGAAATATATGAAACAGACTTACCGTCATATCCTATATTATTTGCTACTGCTATCCAAATCAATTCTTTTTTTTTTCTTTATTTCGGTAGCCCTTCAGTTTATGGTCCCGTAAAAGGGGCTGTTGACGAATTTCATTGATTAAAATCTTGTCGTTAAAAGCAGCCGCCATGTTGACAAGTGTAAACAAAACTTTCGGGATAGATCATGACATGTGATGAGAACTCAGTCAGCTATTGGCTGTTCGTTCGCGTTGCGGACGAAAAAGCTGAACTCCAGCGAACTCTGATTTACGTCCTCTGCGTAACGCGAATTTTCGCCGACAAAAAAAAGTTGCGTCAAGTACGTCGCGAGCGTACCCGTGTGGACGGGCCTTCAGGCGTTCATTCGTTCATGAGTCGCGTTTTGGGCGCCCGCGCGCTTAGCGCTATCCCAGTAGATAGATGACTTTATAACGATTTTCGATCTTGTATTGGCTTCGAAAAATATGATCATGGCATATAAAAGTTCATGGCATATCTTACGTTATGAGATAAGCAAAAGTTCATATAAAAAGTCAATAGGAGAAAGCGTAATGTCGGAAAACCAGATGATACAACACTACCACTGTAGGCTGCTACAGACAAAACAAAATCCAAGTACGAAGGGAGTAGCACTTCAGGGATAGAAATACAGTGGTACGCAGCCAGAAATAGTAAGCCAGTTAGTTTGTATGCAGTTAGTAAAATTGATTGAAATGAAACAAAATTAACTGTTTAAATCGTAATGGTGGTGGAATATCGCAGAATCACGGAGGTGTGGAGCATGATGCAGTGAAAATAGTCAAAATGGGGAAAGAGGGCGGAATATAAGTATGGAGATAATTAAGTAATGAGGTATATAGATGGTATAAGAATATTAAGCGTAGCTATCAGATTTATTTATCGCTAGGCAGCTGGGAGATCTCCTCTAAAATGAGGTAGAAGATTTCCGTTTAGTCTAACAGATTTGTACGTTTTTTTAGTTCTGGGATTTTGCTTTTGTAAATTTGAATAATTTTTCCAATCTGGGGACCAATGATATTTTGGACCTCTTTCATAACAATAATTCAGAGAGATCAGAACAATTATCCTGATTAACAACAGGATTAATACTTTGAGAATTCTCTGCCGTAGCTGAGCTAGATGTGGAAGAAGGTTCTAGAACCTTCGTGCGTGCAACCGGAGTATCTTGTGGCCGTGCAACTTGAGCCTAACTAATTCCTGGTTTTACAAATGAAGGAATTCGTCTGTTCTGTACCAGGTCTGGTACTCGTCTACCTCTGGGTGTTGTCTCCACTTCTTTGCTCTACGCTGGGCTGGCGACAGATGACGTCACCTCGTTGGCGGTTCTGATTTCCCACATATATATTAATTTTCTTATTTTCATTAAAAGAAATATACATTTGGTGTACTATATATGGACATATATATTTGATGACATATTTATATTGGTGTACATACATATTTGTCAGTAAATATATATTTAACTTAAAATAAATACGTGTATAAAGTCAACTCAATATCTGAAATTTTCAAAAATTGGGACTAGTTATGGTCTTTAATTCGAAACAGAGTAGAAAGTGAAATTACCTTTTAGGACATTAACAGCATCTTCCGAAACTTCTTGCAGTTTTAAAAAATCTGCCAGTTTTGAGATATCATGTAATGCCTCCTGAAAAAAATATTTTATTATGTTACAGTATAACAAAAAGACAAGGAGTAGATAAATTTATTTTATTTCATTAATACAACTAATACACAATTTGCTGTGGCACAAGTATTAAGAATATAGAACCTATGGTAGAAGGGCAAGGTACTAAAATTTTATGCTTAGACTGAAAATGAATTCTCATTAAATAGTTTATCTGGATGAATTACATGGAATGTTTAATAATACGATAGCTTACAGTTTATCATCAGAAAATCAAAACTTATTTTTTTTTAAATAGGTGCTTTTTTTTAGTCCAAAGGGAAGGACTATTAATTTCGTTTTGGCATTTTCCATCTATTCATGATAAGCTTTGTTTCACTTTCAAATATTAGAGCTTTAAAGAAATTAAATAATGAAGAATCTGCATGAATGTGTGTATGTTTCTCGCATTGTGATCAAACAAAGGTACGTAGAGCCAGCAAAATTTGAATAATGTAATCTTCCATAGAATATGGCCATGTGAAAGCCCTAATTTGAATTTGAAATTTGTTTTACTATCGATTTCATATTTTGTAACACTTCAACGAATTTTTGATTAACAAACTAAACGATTTGAAGCGAGCAATGGCAACACTGTACGAATAAAAAAATATTTTTATCTCCAGCGCGCGAGACTGTGCATCGGAAAATCTAAAAGATAACGGAAACCAAAGCCGTCTTAACAGATTTATTGGCCTCCCGGACTTTTGGATGTTCAGGAGGCCTTAGCTACACCTACACTCAAGGAAATTCAAAAAAAAAAAATGTTCGTAGACAATGCCATCTGGGAAAAACAGCCAAAGAAACCGGAGAACAATCCTGCAAAGACACTTAAATACTAAGCACAGACAAGAGAAATATAGGAAGTGCGAGACCCACGGAACTATGCAAACAAAAGAATTACATGGTGTTAACAGAGATAGTACACATTACATGTCAGATACATAATACATATCAGGCAAAGAAATACAATGAGTTATTCAGTGATATTAAGGATGGCCATAGGCCTTTTACTGTTACTGGTATTATTAACGTCATAATCATAAATCCAGATTACCGGGTTGCCAATCTGAGGGAGGTTTTCATAGAACTTCCGGGCAAGCCGGCAGTAGTATTTACAAATTTCCTCAACCTGTAATTCCTCGTGAATTTTACAATTTCGGACATACCACGGTGCATTGGTGATTTGTCGTAGGATGAGGTTCTGCAGTCTTTGCAGCCTCTTTCTAGAACTCTTGCATGAATATGCTCAAACGTAAGATACATATTAAGCATAACATAAGATGGGACGCAAGACGGTTTTGTAAATGAGCAGCTTGTTGTCTATGGAAAGTATACTGTTTCGAGAAATTAAGGGGTGAAGTGTAGTTTTAGCAGCTCGAAACTTTTGAATAATAGATGTGATGTTGGGGTCCATGTCAGAGTATTACAGAGGATCACCCCTAAGTAAGGTGTTATGAAATAATTAAATATTAATCACTGTACAGAGATAACAGCCTTTATTTGGAGAATGGAAAAAGCAAGCATTGCATAGATTGCAGCATTGCAGATCGCTATGCAGCGATCAACTTTACAACATAACTGAAGTTCAGAGCTCGAGTTGGCAGACCGCCAAAACATTACGTCACTTAACCGCCCTGAGAGCACAAGCTAATAATGAAAAAAAAAATAACATTAATCATTGCATCTCTGTCTCTACCGAGGCAGTATGTGTATTGGCCGGACTGCCACCTCTCTCTCTCCCCTCAGGGGCTCACTTTTCTACACCGAGGTACTTCACCGAGGTACCCTAGCCCTTCAGGGGATCATCTTCTTGATGAGACGGCTGTCACGATCCTGGAGCCCCAGTGATCTATCCTCTTTTCCGTCTCCTCCCCTCTGAGCTGAAGCTTTCTTCCTTCATTTCTCCCTTGTGGTTTTCCTCTTCGAAGAGGAGCAAACTCCATGTCAAGGCCCGTTCGATTTTTATTTGAAAGGGCAAACTGGGACCTCTTTTCTTCTGTTGCTGACCTCACAGAGGAAATGGTAGAAAATTTGCAAATCGATGATGCAGTGGAATGCATTACTAATGTTATCAACCAGGCAGCTGTGCTTTGTATTCCCAGAACATCGGGTAAATTGCTAAAATATTCTAAACCTTGGTGGAACCGTGACTGTCATGAAGCACTTCAAAAACAGAGGAAAGCTTGGGGAATCTTTCGCAGATACGCTACTTTGCGAAACTATTTAGCATTCAAAAGAGCCAAAGCAAATGCGAGAAAAGTAAGACGGCAGAGCCAGAGGGATTCCTGGATTTCATATGTGTCAACAATAACATCCTCTACACCAAGTAAACGAGTTTGGGAGAGAGTTAAAAAAGCATGTGGAATATATAAAGACCACTCACTTTCCTTTTTGGAAAAAGATGGCCGAGTGATTAGCTCCATAGAAGAAATTGCAAATACTATTGGTGAGACATTTTCTGCCGTTTCTTCCAGCAGAAATTATTCTCCCGCATTTCTT
>KK118370.1:166922-186900 GCA_000611955.2 Stegodyphus mimosarum | reverse complement strand
GGCCACACTCGAAACAGCGGTCCAAAAACACCAAATTAGGAACAAAGCCCATTTAAAGCAAGTATTGCAAGAAGAATGGGATAAAATATCTCCAGATACCACCAAAAAATAGGTCGAATCGGTACCAAGACGTTTGGAGGACATAATAAAAGCCAAAGGACATGCAACCAAATATTGACACTGTCTTTGTATGTGATATATCACAAAAATTTCATTGGTGTATCCTTAATTTTTTGAGGTAAAGATCTGCCTATGTTTATTTCAAATACTAGTGAAATTTTTAATTTTAGATATTTTTTTGTTGGTTTTCGTTATTTTTACTGTAAATTAACCCTTTTGTTACGTGTGAAAATAAAAACACGTTTTTTGTTCTAGTTAATGTGCTATTTCCATTGAAAGTTGGATTTATCAAGTGAAAGTAAGGTGTATCCTCAATTGTTTGAGCGACTGTATATGATTGTGTAAAATACATGTTTGGAATCACATAAAACAAACGTAAACAGAAGACTGCTTTTCGTTAAACAATCGTCTGCTATAAAACAGTTTTACAGAAAACAAAACTATGCGCAACACATTCGCTTAATAGCTTTATTAGTGACTTAGGTTCCTGTCTAGAATGCATTCAAAATGTATCCACTAATCAAGTGTACCTTTCATAGTAATTTTATTCTGCTAAGCATAGTGTGGTTCAAAACCGTTTATAACTAAATATCGTGCGTCTTTATATCATTTTTATGTTTTATTCTGAAACTTTATTTTTATTTCTTTTTATTCGTATGTATATCAGTAAAGTATTACTGCTCATTGTTTTCCCCGTTTTATAGGGTTGGTTGTTGTATTTATTATTGAATGCCTAAAGTTCTATGCCTATGAAGGAGCATAGTTACCCATACCATAGACAATATGAGAGCTTATGCTCAATCTTGGTTAAACGTTCACACTAAGTAAATTGTAATCTGTTTGCTTGCTGTCTGTCCTAAATTTCGATTTCTAGATAGGGTTTGCAGATTTCCGAGATTTGTTATTATGTCGGGGGTTGTGTTCGCGGTTGAAAAGTTTTCAGGATTTTAAAATTACAATGATTGCTTATCTGGTTAACCCATTTCGTCGCTAAATGCATCAGATCCAGTTGAAAAGATTTTGTTCCCCAACTGTGAACAACAACATTTGCTCTCTTAGAAAGGTTAAGTTATTCGAACATGGCAAAGTACGCAAGGGCTGTTTAAGGGGAGAAATGCCTTTGTGGAGGCAAGAGGAACTTCTAAGGCAGACTGACTCATATTCACGTTACAAATTAAGAAAACCAACCATTCAGCTACTTAAAAGTGAGTACTAAATTTTCATGTATGGGTTTTTTATGAACATAACAGGATGTAACAAATAGCTTCTGTGGAAAGTATTATCAAATGAAAAATATGGTGGAACGGAAAAAAGAATTCAGCCATCCACATCATATTCAGATTAAAGATACTGTGAAAGATATGCCTATATTTTAGAATACTTCGTTTTCCTTGCTGTATAATTTCTTTGTATTTGTAAGCGCTGTAACCTCTTAAATTAATTTATCTTAACAGAGACCTGGACATGGTCACTTATTTTTTAAAATTTGATGGGAATTATAGAATAAAATATTGCATTAATACAAGAGCTAATTAATTTACTCCATTTCATTGGTGTCATGGATTCGCTTTCCTAAAATATGGTAACTCTATTTCTAAGGGAAGAAGGAAAATCGAACTGTTCATGTTCTGTGAACTATAGAACGACACTGACGTTTAGAACTATGGCTTTTAATGTTTAGAACTATTTTGATACGGACTTTAAATGCAAAACTGTTTTTATTTAAAAAAAAAGAGTAGTTCAGTGACTTATAAACATTTTTTCTTTAACAACAGGAAGGAGCACCACCAGCAGCCGATCGTCTAAAGTTTAGTTTGTTTTAGTTTGTTTTATTATGGCAAAGCACTCGAGGGCTGTCTATCTAAAGGGAGGGATGCCTTGGTGGAGGACTTTCCGAGGGAAACTGGTTCGTATAGACGTCACACATAAAGAAAACCAAGAAAACACCCATACAGACAGTGCGTTTGTGGGATTTGAGCCTCGGACCGAACTACCAGTGTTCAGGGACTTTACCGCTCGGCCGCTGGTGGGCCGAGTATGTAAAGGTTGCAAAATACTTGCAGTTCGACTTAATTTCTACCTCAGATGAATGGGCTGGTTGCAGTGTTTATGGCTTTCCCCAATGTATAATGTGAATACGATTCAGGTTTCCTCAAAAAGTCCTCCACGAAGGCATCCCTCCCGTTAGCCTTCTGTACTACTGTGTTCAAGTAACTTTCTCAAACCTAACCTAACACTAGCAGGCATGAAATACGTCAAATTGGTTATTAACTAAAAGACACGAACGTTTTAGTTAATGGAATATACTGATTAATTTAATTAAGGAAAAGTAACTGAAGTTTCAGAATGTGTTTGAAACGCAAAATGACTTTTACAATACAAATATGAAAGGCGCAAATTTTTTCAAGATCTTCTAAAAAGCAATTTATTAATGCTATTAGTAAACAATTGTGCAATTAGGCAGAAACGGTAGAGAACAAAATTAGAAAGTTACAAAAAATGTACTTAAACACAGCTGAGAGATCTGTGACTATTAGAAAGTTCTTGAAGATACGAACTTGAACAAAAAGTCCAAGTGAAAATAAAAGGAATTTGTCGAAAATGTGTTAAAGAAGGATGTGTACAGACAAATCGAAATAAAAATTGAGAGAAATGAAGTGGAAGAAAACACTCTAGGCGAAATGGCGAACCATAAAACTGAAATTACTTTAAAAAGTTTTTAGCGGCTTCTCAAAAAGTGGCTTTTAATTGTATTAAATTGTACAAACCGGTTTAAACACTTTAAAGCCTATTAAAGGAATATTTTAATGTGGCTTAAAACTGAATGCTTTTTTTTTTTTTTTTTTTCAACTACTAAGAGTGAGGGAGAGAGAGGAAAAAGAGGGTTTGCCTAGGATTTTTCGAATTCAATTTCTTCGAGTTTTAATTTTAAACTTTTTTTTTTACACTTGATGTGCAAATGAGAAATTTTTCTGCTGAAAACAGGAGATATTTTAGAAAATATTGCAAATAACTCTTTTAGGAATAACTTTGTTATAATTCTTTACGTATTTCCTCATAGTTTTTTTCCCCCGTATTTTATCTTTTGAATGAATATTTAAGAACTGAAATGTTAATGAAAATCTAAAAAGAATAAAAATTAATATTTGCGCTGTTTTATTGACTCCATTAAACTGTTAAATTATCAAAAAATTGAGCTTATATCATGAAATTAATTATGTTACAGATTATATGTAACTGTGTCAACAACATTTTTCACATGCTGATGTACATTTAATGTAAACGAAGACTATGTGATCGAAGAATTAAATACTGCTTACTCTACTACCATGCCGACGAGCTTTCCAGCTTTCAAGCCATAAAGTCGCTGAACACTGGTAGCTCCGTCCAGGGTTCGAATCTCGGTGAACGGGCTGGCTGTATGGGCGTTTTCAATGTGTTTACGAGCTAGTTAACCCTTAAAAAGCCCTCTACGAAGCCATCCCTTTCCTTAGGCAGATAGTCCTCGGTTGCTTTGTCATATTGAACCAAACGAAACTAAACCATGCTGATGATCAGTGGATAGAACATTTTCGTTGGCATTTTGCCAAAACGTTTGGATATCGCGTTTGGCATGATAACTAGAAGCGCCCATTTGAGCAGGTTTATTAACGCAATTTTTTTTTGGGGGGGGTTTGGTTAGAGAAATTTGAAATACATTATTGTGATATATTATGTAATTGTTATCAGATAATTTCTCTTTCTTTTAGTAAATGATTAAGAATCAAAGAGTTCCGTCTTTGAACGTAAAAACGACTGTTTACTCACTACATCTGTCCACCATATTTGGTAAATAACATCGGTCTGGATCACGCATACTTTTCATAGTCACGATTGTCGTGTGAAACAAATATTTTATTTTATTTCGTCTTTATTATTATTTCGGAGGGCAGTTATTATTTCTACTTAATGTTGTTTATCCGTTTCAGGAAAAGGCCAAAGCTGGTGTTGATCGTTAAGGCCAGAGCATTCATTTGCATTTAGTTTTATGAAAGTGCATTGTTCATCAACGTAACGAAGTGAATCGTTTAAAAGTTTAGCCAAATCTATATTTTTAGTAATTTGTGTGTATTTAATAAATTTGCGATTTTTATGTGGGAAACAACCATTATTTAAACATATTATTTCAAAACTGCTTCTTGAATCATTATATAATAGCTATAATTGTTCGAAACACTTATCAATCTACTAGTGTATGTTTGTATGTATAGATAAAAAGATTAGCATGCATTTAAAAAAAATCAATTTAACTAAAATTAAAAAAAAAATAGAAATTGAGAAGTACAGTCATTTAGTTCGTCTTCAAAACGGGATGTAATGAATCAAACTATCACATTCGAAAAGTCCGAAAAAATAAAAATTTTAGACTGGCGTTGCTTTTAAATAAATGTACCATATTACCTGGCTTATTTTCCCCTTAGTTTTTTAGCACTAGGTTTTGAAAATTAAAAGAAATATTTGCATAATTTTCCCCTTTGTCTGTTTTCGGTAGTTTTTCCGTGTGAGAGCCAGTTTATTTGTAAATTGGTTTATTGGTCTTTGAATATTTTTATTTTTATTCAGTGCATTCAATTTGGGCTTGCATTTTTGTATTAGCAATTCATCCATAATATTTTCCTCTGCATTTATTATTCGAAACATATTTTGTGCGTATTCTTCTTCGTTACCCGAACTTGTTTTCACTCTTAGGCTGCTATCACACGGCCGTTTGTTTCGGAAGGACAACTGTTTGGAACAATTTTCTGCCTTGTCACGTGATATACAACAGCCAATCACCATAGATCACTTTGGGGTTAACATATAAAGGGGAAACTGGTTCTACGCCAGGGCTACAAAAATTAGCTATTTTTAGCGTGATGAAGGATTCGAAGCTGATAGCTGATTGGTTGAAAACGAACAACCTGCAATTTTTTCAGAGTGGAAGGAAAAAATCGCGCGTCTTTCTTTCAATAGTAAAACCAGGCAGAAAAGTTGAACGAAACAGTTGTTCGTGTGAAACAAACGCCGTGTGATATGGGCCTAAAGGAACCTTCTAAACGTATAATTTCACAGTCTTCCGTTATGTACATTCCAGCTCATTGTAGCGTAATTTTACTGCTGATGTTTTTAGTCTTTCGAAATCCGGGTCTTTTTTCCTTCGTCGTCCGATGTCCCTCTTGGGAAGGGCGGTCAGGACTCATTCATGTGAGGTACCTCTGGGGCTTTACAAAGTAAATGAGCCGGACTTCTCGCGCTCGGCTCAATTACTGTCAGATATCCATCAGATATTGTAATGTTAATATTAGTATGTATTCTTACTGGAATGTAGGTTCCTTTTAAAGAAATAATATTGTGATTATTTATCAGTAGTTTATCTGTGAATGTATTTCATTTGTTCTTAATGTAACCGCGTTTCTTGGAAATTAAATTACTCATAATTTTCCCTTCTCGATTTTCGGACGATAAAATTAGTGAGAAAAAAAAAGGGGGGGAGAATACGCAAAGGAATACGATATCCATTTCAAGAGCGATGTTTATAAGATCGGTCTTCTGGTTCCAGAAGGGAAGAGAAACTGCACTGTGGGCAGAGTTTTTTTTTTGTTGCAATGGCGAGTCCTAAGCCGACTTCGGCTTGGCCACTACTACAGCCAAATGTAGTAGTCACTTTATTACGGAGGCACCTAATAAGTGGCCACCTTTGTGTCCTATGAAGAGACGGACAGTTACAGCCATGCCTTCTCCAGGATTCGAACCCAGGCCCTTTGGTATCGTAGCCGGCTCCCCTAACCACTATACCGTCTGGGCGGCGCTGTGGGCAGAGTAAGCAGTTAAATAAATAGGCAAATAAGTATAATTTCCATTGGGTTATTTAGTTTTCTAGTAGATAATATAATCAACAATAACACATAACGTTCGCTATTATCCTCGGTAAGTTTGAACAAATGTTCATTTCTGACGCCTCTTCATGTATGGAACTTGTCTATTTGAACCATTTCTGTATGACTGCATTTGAAACGTAATTCCACTTTTACGGATATAGTAGGGGTATTCCTTTGGAAATCCAATGACGTTACTAATAGCATTAGAATAAAAATGCAAACTGAGATTGACGGAGTGGAATTTCTTCTTGAGCAAGTGGTAATTGGGACATTTTTAGGTCTTCGGAAAAGTAATATGATAAGCGGAGCGGCGTACTAACTTTGTGACAGCTTGAGGAGATTTGATTTTATAACTTAAAAGATTTGAAATTTTGAGGATTCTGGAACGATTGCTGATTTATTTAGCTTGTTAAAATATCTGCAACATCTCGGTGTTTCA
Organism: Stegodyphus mimosarum; assembly: GCA_000611955.2. NCBI lineage: Eukaryota > Metazoa > Arthropoda > Arachnida > Araneae > Eresidae > Stegodyphus > Stegodyphus mimosarum. Next base: position 180,444 of record KK118370.1, on the reverse strand, counting down.
CTCACGCCACAATGAAAGACTTAAACACGTTTCGAATGATTTGCTTATTTTAAAATTTATAGTGAGTATTGATTTTCCTTACTTTCGGGTGCGTTTGAATGGAGAATTGAACATGTTAGTGTGAGTGTGTTAGATATCGAACGCTGGAAACCAGAATGCGAAATTGATTACGGAACCGTTGTTTCCACACTTGGCGAAGCTGATCGATTTCCAGCCACGTGCAGAACTCGAACTGCTAGTTTTCGTATGGTGGTAGCTTAAGTAAGTTATCGTTTAATAATTTTCTTACCGTTGTTTTTTCATAATAATGTACACATTTTTTATTCAGCACATAGAAATACTACAATGCGCGTTTTCTTTTTACGTTTTAAATTTAATTGCATAGCTAAACGTAGAGTGTCTGCAAATCATGGATTCTTTTCGTTACGATTATGGTGGAGAAACTACAATCGTTAATTCTAATTGAAAAATTTGATTCTGCCGTCCCCTTTTTTTCTATTGAATTAAGTTTTGAGTTGAATTAAATTGAACTGTTATATTTGTAAAATTAGACAAAATAACACCTTTAGACTGATATAGGTTTTAAATAAAAGTGCCCATTTTGTGTGCGATGGGGTGTAAGTCCCTCTTCAAGAAGGAAGAAAGAACTGCAATGCAGACAGGGCAAGTTGTTAAATAAATAAGCAGTCGTATACTTTCCATTGCTTTATTGGGAATGTGGCACAGGATCGACAAGGCAGCCCAAAAATCGGTTTCGACTGTATGGGAGTTGGGAGTGTTGATCCTAAAAAAAACCCTTAAATAATAATGTAATCAAATTATTTCCGTCTTGATTATGTGCTGTTCTAATTATAATGCTTGCTGCATTATGCAGTGTCCATTACATGCCAGGTCGTCCTACGTTGTGTCGATACTGTACGGTCGACCCTACGCAGAGTCGATCGCATGTCAAAGAAGATACTAATACTCATCAATCCTCTTATTCATATGCTTATTTATATACGTATTTGCATATGCTATTAAAAGTATGAATATTATTAAGCAGTAGAACATTGTATAGGTTCTTTAAGAGCGAAAGTGGGATTCCATGAAGTCTGTCTGAGTTACGTATAATGTGAAATCAATTGAAACTGCTCTTATTTAATACAGTCCCCCCCAAAAAAAATCATGTGTTTGTGTTATTGTTATGTACAATTATGGCGCCAATGGAACAAATATAAATGTAAGAGATTGAATTGCGGAGTTTCTTTCAGAAAGGGGGAATACAATTCCACTTTGAGAATCGTGCAAGACCATTTGAATCATCTGTTTCCAAGAGGACAGAATGGTACAAATAAATTTGTCGTATAGCCCGTAAGAATTCTGATCTTACCCTATTAGACTTTCCATCTGGGGTTCTGTTAAAAAACAAGATAATTGGAAAACAGTTGATTGCATTGACTGTCTCAAAGAGAGAATCACGCCAGCAATTGCAAATGTTATTCCAGACATTCTTCTTAAAATACCGATATAGACCAAAACTGAATTTCGCTAATGACGTCGCTTGTGCTATTAATGATGCATATAATGAAATTTTGTGCTTTTTTTTAAAAAATTTTTGGGAGGGGGAGATAACTGAATTGAATAAAAGTACTTTCAGTCCGTTTTATATAATACATATTTCAGAGACTTCTTATAAAATCCACGCCCTTCAGCGATATAGCGATATGAAGTCGCTGAAGACTTTTAGTTCGATTCCAGGGCAACGGGTTGACTTCTTGAGCTTTTTCATAGTTTCCTCATGTGTAATGTCGATACGAGCTACTTTCCCTTAGAAAGTCCTTCCCGAAGGCTTTTCTTCCCTTAGGAGATAGCTCTAGCGTGCTTTGCCATAGTTAAATAAAGCAAACCCAAACCTCTTAAAACCCGTCCATACATTCTTGTAGACTCTTTTTGAGATTCACTTCAAATATGTCACGTAATGTTTTTCATGGTTGTCTTCAGTTGTGACCAAAATGAACTATATCTGCGTGGAAAATTCTTCGCAAAATATATCCCCTTCTATTATATATTATTCTTAAATGTCCTGCTATAATTAACCGTATCAATGCCACCAGACAAGTTGATCAAGGATGTTTTTTTCGAAAACTTGCAGGTCTCTTAATTTATTAATATTCCAAGAAGTTTTGAAGTCAAGATACACCAGAGGAGTTTTTCCTAAATTTTTAGAACATTGCCTTATTTTACATTACTATGCAATTTATCATCCGCGGGACTTTGGAGATGTTTGCCGTTTGCGCAAGGTGTGAAACCTTAAACTTCAGTGTTGACTTGCCTTATAGCTAGTTTCTACACCGTTACTATTCGGTATGACAGGAGACCCTTAATTTTTCTTTCAAATTTATTGCTTGACATATTGAAGGATTTAAAGTCAATAAACGAACTGGTTAATAATTTAAATGCTTATTTGTCTTAGTGGTACTAATCCCAATTATAATAATTTTTTGAATACTTTATTATAGTTTTAAATATATGTCTAACGTCATATACTACATATATTGGCACAGAAATTTTTACTTCTTTACTAGGGCTAAAATGTGTAATAATGTAGCATGGAAAATTCAGGCCTATCATTAAGATTTTATCCTAGAGGAATTCCAACGTGGTTATAGATTTTGTGGATCGAAAAAATAGCAAACAGCCTTGTCAAAGTTTCGCACTGGTTATGTTAAAACTTTTAACTGTGTCAACAGGCAAAATATTTTCCAAGATTATCCTAAAGCAAATGATTGCTCAGGCTTTCACTTCTTGATTATTTGTTGTTTACTATTTAGCTGTAGTCTCATGATTAAATACATAATCCTCGTAGAGAATTCGTGACGCATTAAAAACTAGAGGATTATTGGGCTCAGTCTTCACCGGTTTGACCGATGAAATAGACTATAAATAAATAATAAAATCCTTGCGCTAACCACAACCTTACCTAATCAAACTGCTACGAAAGCCAGTGAAGTGCAACATATGACTGTGTTTTCTGAGTTATTTGTGTTTAACAATGCTGAGTTTTATCTCTTTGTTATACATTGCTTTCCTTTGCGCTGTTATACGCTTTGGAACATAGTTTATAAATATATAGGTAAACATCTTTTTTCTTAACAAATTAATAAGTTTTCCAGCATCATGATATCTTTTAGAATTTTGCAATAAGGCTTTCCCGTCCGAAAACGTACTTTTCTTTTATTTCATTTTGTAAGAAAATGTGTTATGTATATCTTGATCCATGTTCGTGAGTTTCGAAAGTTTCATTGCTCTTAAAGACTGATGGGATGTTACAAACTTGTCTTTGGTAAAATTTGCTGTGTCAGGAGAAATTAGAATAAACTGCACTTTTTTCCCCTCTCTGATAGATCCAATGCAATTTACTTAAAATCCCACGAGAAACGCCACTATTGCTGGCGTCATAAATTTCAAAATGGTAGCATGCTATTTTTCTTAAAGTTTTCTTCTGAATCCTTTAATCCTTCCAAACACATGGCGACGTCTCGTTTCGGCCATTTTAAGTAAGCTATCCGTAAAACTTTTCTTGAAGCAATATGAATTCGATAAATGCTCCCCAGGTGTTATTTTATCTTTTTTTTTTCTTCAGTTTTCGTCTGGAGCGTTTAAATGCCCAATGTTTCTGTTTCATGTTTAAATGTTAAACTGCTATTTCTGAGATAAAAGATTCCAAGCAAAGGAAATTTTAAAACTGTGTTCATTTAAAATTCTTTACATCTGCAACTGTGTTGCGCCCACATCCTTATTATTTTCCTTTCGAGAAAGGCAGAGTCGTAAATTTTGCAGCTTCTTTAAATATATTTTCTTTAAATGAAGCTTTCGCCCGTACTGTTGAACTCCTGTTTAGTTCAGATCTGTTATTTTGTGCATTTCATATCATTTTGGTACCAGACAGAATATATTTTGATATTTTTACATAGTGGAAATTAATTGGTGCTGCATTTTCCTCTTTGGTAGTTTCGTTTTGCTTTTGGGAAGCAAAAGAATACTTAAATATTTTATTCGTAGTTTTTACTGTAAATGGATTGTGTAACAGTCGCATTCATTGAAAAAATATTATTTTTTTGAAGATTCATGCGAAACGTTTAAGATGAGTATTATTAAAAGCATGAGACGGGGAAAATTTTTAATATGAATAATAAACGAAAAACCGCTGCAAAATTGTATCTTGTAAAATTTTTTTTGAATATGTAAATAGTATGAGAAGAGAAAATTATATGTTACCATTATCCATGGTGTTCAAAAAATTACATTAATTTTATTTATACCCTCCATCTCCCGAACTGTAAACCACAACGTTTGAAAAAAAAAAGTATTTTGCGAAAGAAGTTATAAAAATATATGAAACTTGTATTTGTATTTTTTCATTCTAAATATCTCAAATTCCAAATTATATTTTGAAAAAATATCGTCTTTGCCTTTTAACATGGCCGGATGTTAAATTCCTAAAATGAGTCTTGTTCTTTCTAACAGAATTCTAGCTTAATTTTAATCAAAACGAATAAATTCACATATTTTATCTGTGCATCGCCGTTTTGTAAATTATAATTTTCAGTAACAAACGGAGAGAAACCGTTTTATGTATATTCATCAGTAATGCTATGTTGATAATTCTGTGCACATATATCAGTAATGCATATGTTGAACATCATGCATGTACTGTGCTATCAGTAATGCATATGTTATGCTATCAGTATCAGTCATTCTGTGCAAATGTATCAGTCTTAATCTTCTTAAGTTTTTTAAATAGCAATTATTATTCTTTTACATTTTGCTAACAACTGAGTTGATATTTCTTTTATAAATGTAGAAGTACCTGCAGAAGTTTCAGGATACATTATTTTGCATGGAAGATTATTTCTTATAATTAAAAAAATAATTTCAAAATTATTAAGTAGTGACGCTAAATATTGATATATTTTATATAGTGGTACTAAAAGAATATTTTTAGATAAAATTGTGACATGTATTTAAGTTCTACTAATAGTAAATGAGTTTGAACTCTGCGTTTTCTTTCCTCTGATTCACTTGATAAAAAACAAGATACTGATTCTCTTTCTTCAAATATTTATTTGATAGGTTACGTACAAAAAGACCGCCCGGTGGCGAAGTGGCTAGCGTGTCGCGCAGCTGCACCACATGTCCGCGGTTCGGACTACATGTCATGGAGGTCGGTGTAGGTTCGGGCCTATGTCTCAGGCTGGGCAAGGTTGGCTCAGCTCTTTCATCCGTCAAGTGGGTCGGTAAAATGAGTACCAAGTTTGCTTGGGGACTAAACACCGGGGGTCCTGCGACAAACTTACCACTTGCCCAGGGCATATGCTGATGCACTCCGGGGCTCAAAGGTCAAGAAAACAGAAAAAGGGCACTGCAGGCTGTTGCGCCACTGAGTTTAGTATATGTACAGAGATCACCAGAAAAATAGTTTTATGTTTTAAAAATCAAATAAAATTTCGGATGGCATTCTCATGCTCTTCGACAAAAGTCTGCATACGGCTAACAGAAGTGAAGTATTTTGCAAAAACTAAAGCCTGATAGCTTCATTTTCCCCCTTTATTCCACTAATTATTAAAAATATTAATTATTGGAAAAGTATGGATTTATTTCTGTTTTATGGTTTTCAATATTTTCAATCGTATGTGCACTTTTGTGGCTAAGTGTACATTCCTTTACAAGAGAAGGTTATGCAAATGTATACCATGCGCAAGAAATTCTAGCGAATATTAGCTTAATTCCTGCCTTGATGCATCAAAATCTGCTTTGTTGTTGATGATTGTTCTCAATGGTCAACTAAGTGCGTTTGGAAAGGACATGGTATTGGTCAGAGGCCTGCATCTACTCCCGTTGCTAACCTAGATGGTAAGAGAATTCTTTCTGCAGTCGTTTAGATAAAAATCAAAGCTACATAATTGCTTAATTAAGATAATTTTCACATTTATTAATTAATAGTTAGTAAATAACCAGTAAAGTATGGCAAAAGCAAGTAAAATTAATGGAAAACAAGACATTTAACAAATTAATTAAAGACAAGCATTTTAGGCAGTTTTTCTGCATTATTTTTGACGTAAAACCAGAGAAGGCAATATAGTAAAATTGCGGAAAGGGCATCTGCTTTAACTAATTTATACACCAGCCTTTTTGTTTTCTTGGACTCTAGTAATCTAACTAGACTGATCATGTAGTTATATATCCGACATTTTCTCAATTCAACGACTGAATATGATTTGACATTTGGTACGTTTTCTTATATCTGGCAGTTTTTTAACTTCGTTAGTGGCTTTCTAATTTAGTTATCAAAGAGCGAAACTTTGCAGGTACTAAAAAGTTAGTAATGCTATCCTGTATGCCGATCGTAGAATTAGTTTCTTTAAGCTTCTCATTAAAATGTATCTGTAAAACACTTTTCCTTTAATTTTTGATAATTTTATGATCCAGTTTTGTATTTTGCTTCAAAGAAACAGGGGGCATAATTAAAGGATTAGAAAAAGTCGTAATTAAATTAAAAAGCGAGCTTTCAGTCACATCCAAAAATCGCAAAAATTCGAAAAGTATCAAAACGTTTAAAATTTGAAACTCTAGATTAAGTGGCTGAGAGGAATTCATTTTAGAAATTTTTTCTTTTTAATTTTTCTCGAAAGAAAAATAAGAACGACAAAAAAATTAACGATTTCGATGGGCTGTGAGGGTAAATTTTTTTTCTGAGCCCTAAAAAAGTAGTTTGAAATGTTTAATGGAAAACAGTTGTCTGAAATATTTATTTTTTTCCCTATAAAAAGATTAAATCGACCGATCTCTTAAATATTTCTCATCTACGGTTGTTTTTATATCTAAGAATTAAATTGTTGGGAATTCTTTGTATGTGAAATTTTGCGTAGAGGTGGATATTGAAATTCTTGTAGAAAATAGTATTAACTCTTGTTTTCTTTGCCACCCCTTGTTTCTTACGTTTCTATTTATGCATTTTAAAAGAAGAAAATTTAATTCTTGTGTTATGTGGTTCAAAAATATTTTCATTTGTATCGCTGCGGTGTTAGGATGACCGAATGTTTTTTAAGAATGTTGCACTTTTGTTTGCTGGAACCTAATCCAGAAATCGAGAAATATACTATCGTAGCCCGATATAAATGGATTTACCATAGAAAATGTGTATAGCCTGAAAAGTAATTGGAAATTAATGGTGGAAAGAGATGAAAATAGTTGAAGTAACTTGTTTAATGTAAATCTTAGATTACGATGTGGATTATTTTTCCCGAATTTTGTTAATTTATTACGAGTAAATAAGTGTAGACATAGTTTTCCTCATCGTTTTTGATATAACCTTTCAGCTTTACATCATTCTATTCAAGATGACATTTCACAATGTTGTCTTCGTGATTGGGCAAATAGATGTTTTGCTCATCGTCTTGGACATAACCTTTTATATAACGATGTTTTGTCGTTTCGCTAGGCTATCTTCATGGTCAAAACTTTTAAATATATATGTGAACGATATTTCAGATGTGCCTTCACTCGGAGTGCATGCTGATGACATTATGTAATGTTACGTAAAATGTGTTTTAAAGTCCATCCATTGAAGAATTACGTAGTGCATATCCACACAGTCGACATCTGAATGACCGCTTGGATAATGCACTCATGTCCATAAATTAAGGATAATTCGGAGTCACGCGGAAATCGAACTCTAAAATAAATATATCACCTGTAAAATCATTACACACATCTTCAAGAATCATATGCAAATTTCAGGAAGTAACCAGATGACACCGATGGTACGTCACAATGACGAGAATGTAAGAGAGTGATATATAAGGAATACAGGTAAAGAAGTAAAATTGTTCCCAGGCGCTTTATAAGCATTTCAGTGCAATAACCGAATTGTTATGACACATTTGGATGATTTTTTTACGTGGTAGAATTATCGGCCGTCTGGAATGTGGGCGTATCCAACTGGAAGTATCAGACGAACTTGGAATTGCCCAGAGTTTCATCTCCAGGCTTCGGCAACAATTCCAAGATGATGGTAATGTGAGTAGACGTTACAGCACAGGTCGCCCTAGAGTTACAACGCCGAATGAGGACCGGTATTTGGCAGTTACTGCCTCTCTTCAGCCACTGGTACGACAATTTCAAAGCAGACCGTGTACAGACGCTTAGGGCAGATTGGTCTATATGCTCGTAGACTTGTCAGATGCGTTCCACTTACTGCAACTAACTGTCGCCTGCGGTTAGCCTGGAGTAGTGAGTATGCATTGTGGAGACCGCAACAGTGGGCTTGTGTGATGTTTTCCGACGAGTCCAGGTTTAGCTTGCAGTCTGATTCTCGCCGGACTTTCATATGGAGAGTTCCAGGTACCCGTTACCATCAAGAAAACATCATTGAACGACACCGTTAGGGTGGTGCAGGAGTGCTCGTTTGGGATGGAATTATTCTGGGTTCCAGAACTGACCTGCATGTTCAAATTGGAACCATGACAAGCCAAATCTATCGGGACGTCGTTCTGGAACAACGTGTACGTTTGTTTCAGGCCACCATGGGCGTACAATTTGTGTTTATGGATGACAACGCCCGTCCTCACCGTGCAAACATCGTAAACGAATGCCTTCAATCGGAGGATATCCACTGTATGGACTGGCCAGCATTCTCACCGGACTTGAATCCAGTAGAGCACGTGTGGGACATGCTTGGCCGACGAGTTGCAGCCCGTCAACCTCCTCCTACATGTCTACCGGAACTTCGGAGAGCATTGCTTTTTGAGTGGTGTAATATGACCCAAGATCAGATCGATAATTTGATACTCAGCATGCCTATGCGTTGTACGAACTGTATTGCATCGTCTGGGAGACATACAATGTATTAATAATCATACCAATCATGTAATATTGGTTTTTTGTGAATACTTTTTTTTTGTAATTTGCTCCAGGGATTAAAAATCGCTAATTTTTTTAATAATATCAAACATATAGCATCATTTTTTGCTCTTTACCTTTTGCTTAATAAAGAAGCTTTACAAATATGTCAAATTTGTTTTGCTTCTAACTCTTCCTTTGCCTAATTTTGCATTATCCTTAATTTATGGACATGAGTGTAAATATCGACGTTAAGACGTTCATTGTAGCCCACTTGACCAGGAAGAGAAATACCAGACTAAGTATTGCAGTTCCATGGCAGAAGTATGGCGTTTATCGTGGACTAGTGCACGATTTTAATTTACCATATACCCCAGATATCAGCTTGTTATTCAGACGTTGAGAGTTTGTAAAATTACTGACTATTCACTGATACGTGAAAAGCAGTATCGAATATTGATTATAAGTTAGCTACAGGACCATGTTATATTTAGCATTTATCTTGTCAGGCTGTTGCCAGCAGTATAATATGAATTAAGTTGCAAGATGTACGGAAGATTGCCAATAGGCCGTGGTACATTGGCATTATCAAAATCTACGAAAAACTTAAAACTTACAGTAAGTAAATTTCAGATATGCAAACCGTAGTTCCGTTTCTATCTGCAGGTACGATTATGACGCTGACAAGTGATCCTGTGTCGACAGTCATCATAATTCTGACTTTTATAAAAAATTTTATAGTTGCTACAAAACACTTCCCATACGCTGCGAGAAATTGAAAAATTTTGTTTTTATTCCTTTCCAGTTATATATACTATATACAGTTGCAATTCTTGAAAATGGTGATACGTATTTAATAGTCGATCGAGATTAGATTTCTGAGCCATGTATTCGGACACCATGCTATTATCCCTCACGACTCATAGTCTTGTGTATGGACCATGCATTTAAGTGAGCAAAGTTCATAACACTCTTAAAATTATGCCTCTTTTCGGGTAACTCTGTAGACGTCGGAGTTTTTTTTTAATTTTTTATTTATGTATTTAATAAGGATACATTGATTTTCTCCAAAAGCTCTTATTCTTTTTCATGCTTTCAAGATTATTTAAAATAAGCTAATTTTATTAGTTTCGTGAATAATGGATTAAAGGAGTTTATCTTGTTATCAACGCTGAAGACTTTCTTGTTTTAAATACAAAAGCATACGGAGTTTTTATTTAATGGTTTAATCCATTATTGAACTTGAATGCCATTTGCTTGTAAACTTTTCTTAATATTAAGAGCGAGGTTTTCACTCACTAGAACATCTTAACTTTGATGTAATCAATTTTCATGATGAATCCTTTCCTCTCACTTCACTACTTCTTTAAATCACTCGAGTAGAATGGCTTTCTTTAATTATTTTTGTATTTTGTCTGTGCTTGTAATCATTGGATAACATATATTTTAACATGTCACCAAATGGTCATCCGTTTAGATGGATTAAATTACGAATAAAGAAATTGAACTGACATATCAAGAGACAAATCTGACCAAAATATTGATCATAAAGGGCTACGTTCATGGTTCACGTATCAAAATTTATCTGCTGTGTAGGCGGAAGTTGATGTAGCTGTAAAATGTCGTTAGAAATAATTGCGATATCCTAAATTAGTTATGACAAGTCTTCTGTTTTAGAACAATGTTTGATCGGCAATTCGAATAACGTATCCTTCATTTTAAAATGTTATTTAGAACTTTTTGTTATTATATGTCATCACCATTTTTTTTCGCCTCAAGTACCGCAGTAGGAACTTTTGGCATTATGTTACAATATTATCATTATTATTATTATTACTTAATATAAGAAGTTAACTGTGGTAATCACATCAGTCGTACTGAACGTCCATTCTTTCGTCGCACTGTACGTCCATACATTCACTAGACTATTTAATCCTATAAAATTGATCATTGTCATTCAAATTGATATAAAATTAATCTTTATCATTATTTCGTTTCGGCTATATTAATAGCTTTTTCTAAGAAAGCAGCCTACTGTTTGTTCTCGTTATAGAATAAAAGTGTTGAGGATACCGACCTGTGGCCGAATGCTTAAGATGCGAATTAACTTATTAGTCTTCTTACCTGTGTATCTGGGGAACAAAATGATAAGTCTGCATGTGTATTTTCATGCTTTCTTTTTGTATCCCACGCGGAAAGTAAATGCAAGGCAGTTTTCGCCAGAAACAACTTCCACGAGGCATATATCTATCTATGTATATAACTGCTGTGGTTTGCCACAATTAAAAAATAATGAGTCTAAATCCCTGTAGGCAGATGATTGCGTTTGGAATTTTATTCCTGCTACGCGGACTGACTGTATTTTTATTTATTTATTTTATGTGTGTGTTTCCCAAATATATAAATAAGTGCCATGTTTCAACCTTCACGAAATTTTCATAGTTTTAATAAAAATGTTCTACTTTTATGATCAGATATCCTGAGTTTGTGTTGTGTGAATTTTGAAATCTTATACATGTGCTGAAGTGGGAATCTGACGGCTTATTGGCCACATCTCTGCTTAAAAGGTGTACTTTTCGCATACAGTTCATTTCTTTCTCTTTACCGTTTGAGTTCTTTCTCACTTCGTCAGAAACAAGTTTCTTAGTTTTTGGAATATCTCTTTTACTGTAAGTCACCGAGTTTATCGACTCACGCTACAAAGAGTTATCAAACAACAAAAGAGGGATCGCTTTAATTGGTGCGAAGAACATCTGAACTGTAGTGAACACCAACGCTCCCAGTAATCTTTACCGATGAGTTTATTTTAGATTTGATTCTAAACGTGTTTTACATCTGGAGAGAGTTAGGAACGCAAAATATTCCTTCAACAACAATTTTGGTAGTGCAGGTGTGATGGAATGGTGGGAGGAGTAATGATCGATAGACGTTTTCCATCTGCGGATCTGTGATAGGCCTGACGTGTCAGTATGAGGTTTTAGAATCTTATGTAATATTTTTCAGGGGGAAGTGGATATGTGTCTGACGTTTTAGGGACGATAATGCTGGACCACAACGAGCAAACTTCATTGACGGATTCGTTGAAAGTAAAGACATTGAGCGAATACCATGGTAAAAAAAAAATTAATGTTCTTAACGCAGCTGAAAACTTGTGGAACTACCTTGGACAAGCAGCTGCTTGGAGATATCATTCTCCTGTAGAGATTAGTGCCCTGAAGACCGTATTGTTGGAGGAGTTAAACTTAATTCCCCAAACTGTAGTTAACGTTGTTGCCAGCATGAAAACACGTTGTGATATTTGTGTAGAAATCAGGGAAAATCACGTTGCATATCAAATTCGTAAGCCTTATATATTGAGTTACTTTTTTAATGAGTTTACGTTAACTTTGAGTGTTGACTTTTTTCTTCTGAACTCTTCTTGTAACATATTCTTATGTCTATTGTTTCATTCAGAGTTTTATATCATATGCACAGTTTAATGCTCATAAATTTTTTCCTTTGTATTTATGATATTATGTATCATTCCATACAAATTCATAAAATTATAGTTCTCAGTTTCTGAGAAATCCGCGATTTTATAACATCCAAAGCGGACGTATTATATTTCTTTATAATATTTTTTCTTCGGTGACAACTAGATTTTTAGTAATATATATAAATACTTCTGTGCAATGGTTTTGTTATTATTTGTGAATATAAATATTATATTCTTGACATAATATTTATATTCACAAATAAGATTCCTTAGTAACAAATATGAAATTACGGATGATTGATATGATCGTGACTTTCTATAAATTCTATAAAAGCTAAATTTTTTAAAAAATATATGCGGAAATATCAGAATATTTTTTATATTAATATTCGATATATGCTCGTTTTACTCTGCTTAATTTTTTATTCCAGATTTTGCGTATTTATATTTAGAGTTCATATTTTCCCCAAATATGATAAATAAAATTATTTATTATGCGGTTAGAAACCTTTTTTTTAAAAGAGAAAAAAATGCCTTTTGTTGAGATGCTCATAAACTGGAAAAATTTGATGAGCTTGCATTTCAACTCAAAAATTGTTTTTAATAAATACCCAAGTGTTATAAAAGTATGGTTGCTATTTTAAATTTGCAACCATACTTTTATAACACTTTTATACATATTTTAAATATTCAACTTTGAATTCAAGGTTATCTGCAATCGGTTCAAGGTTATCTGCAATATGCATAATTTTTCGGCGAATAAGCATCTTCGCTGTCTCGCTTAAAATTCCGGTATAGTCGATCCCAGAATACCTAAGTTTACATCGCCAGAATTGCAAAATGTATGCGGTTCTTGTTGCCTGAGGCGGGTTGTGTTCCTATAATTAACCTATCAAAGCGTCTTTTGTTTCCAAATGACCCTAAGGAATTCATGTTGTAACTTCACTCGTATTTCTTACCGCGCTGTTATTTTATGCATTTTTTGTCCATTTGCTTCCAGACTAAACCCAAAAGAAGTTGTATAAAATATGTATCATTCCATGATTTTCTGGATGCGTCTCGTCCCCCGCTCCCCGTTGACCTTATTCTATATTTGATGAGGAGTGTCTTTTCGTAATGTACTCCCAGTTTGCTTGCAGTTCTTGAAAAAAAAAAAAAAAAAAA